>JAOTNS010004038.1:385000-540000 GCA_028476615.1 Culter alburnus | reverse complement strand
ATCTGAGGCAGTCATTACTTTTAAAGAAAATGCTTTTTTAAAGCAGTGTTGTTGTACCGAGTATCATATTCAGTGCATGAAATCATGAGTGAGATATTGCTTTTATACAACAGTTCAAGAAGAAGCTAATAATGAGTAACTGAAATTCAGACACAAACTGATACCAGCAGCTTGTTTATATTTTTACTGGACAAAATCTATTTTACAAATTCAATGAAGCCCACTTGAGGGACCCTCCGTGGTTTTCCCCCCGGTTTTCCCAGTTTACAGCAGGTTTGCTTATTTTTGCACTGCATCAAGCTTGGGTGCAATATTTGGGATTCTTTGGAATCATCGGAACACTGTTTGAACCAAAACTAACTGTAGAACATTATGATGCGTACAAGTCATGTCAGAATTACTGATGTAATGAATGATTTAAAATGATGTGACATCACGTAAGCACAAATTGCATTTTATTTTAAACTGTAAAATAGTTTATACTGCATTTTTGATCAAATAAATGTAGCCTTAGTGAACAGAAGAAGTTAAGTGACTGCCAATCATTATGTCACATGGCATGAAAAGGTTTTAATTTCAACACAAAGAACCAGTAAGACAGGTATCTGTGACTCAAGTGAAGAACCTGAGAAACCTTTCCTCTCTCTCTCTCTCTCTCTGTTTTCCTGGCAGTAGGATAAACATGATGTGCACATTCCTGAGGTTGCTATGGAGACACTGAGAAAGCACAGCTGGACCTGGGAATATGAGGTAATCCTGAGCCCCAGGGGCTGCTGGGTAAATATTGATCTTGAATAAGAAATAAAACGAGAAGAAATACAGTAAGGAGACAATGACAGCGTCCGTGCAGAGCAGATAATGTTTCCGTGTGTGAACAGTAGGCGAAAGTGCAGGAGACCGTTTACAGCACAGATGATTTTTAAAAATGTCTGGAGCTGTAAAGTGAACCCTCCTCCGCTGCACTGAAACAAACACCTGCACAGAGATCACCATGAATCCATTTCAAGCAATAGTTCACCCCAAAACAAACACAAATAGAATGTTTAGAATGGGAACGGACACTGTCAAGCTACAAAAATGCCTAAAAAGTACTATAAAGTATAGTCCATATGACCAGTAGCAGCCTTTGCTATGCTTCACCCTTTTCACGTGAAATGAGCCTCCATGACAAAGAGCTCTGCTCCCTGCTGTGCACACACCGGAGGCGGAAATTAATGGGGCTTGGAGTGAGAATGCCATCAAAATAAAAAAATGCCCCTAAAATTCAAGATATGGGGCAAAAAAATTATAAGTTCTTGTTTTCTTGATGTCACAGTAGAGTCATTCAACACAGTAATGTTTCAAATTGTCCTAACGAATGATTTAACGACTCACTCATAAAGACAGCCATGATTCGTTCATTCTTTTAATGCATGAGTCATTGAATCATTCAGTCAAACGATTCATTCAAAATGGCTGATTCATTTAGGGATGCTTTGTTTTTTCTTTGTGATCAACTTTTAATTGTCTTTAGATTAACAAAATAACATCCATACAGGGAAGGGAGAGCAACAGACATATTATTAATAACTTTACAATCTGAAAGAAAAAGGGGGAAAAAAAAGAAAATACATTATATGTCCATGTCTTTATATAGTCCAAAATGTTGGAAGAAAAACATTGCCATGCATCAATGTACTAGGTTTAGCCTTGTTAATTTGTGCTGTTGTACATTCACAAGTCACTATTTTAAGGAAGCTATGAATCCAAAACGCCTCTTTCTGACAGGTTCCTCACCAACACATGATCAGCTGCTCCAAGACAGATCTCCACACCTTCCTTTTTTACAGTCTATGATTATCCCCTTTACATTATATTATTTGTGCAAATTACCTACAATAATCAAAGACATGAAACAAATTAAATAACAAGTCTCTGAGGTCATTACATTAGTTTGAGCTTATACTAACAGTTCAAGTGTGTCAAACTATTTTCTCCCAACAGATCAACAGAGGATCATTCTGACAAACGCAGGGATTCAACATCAATTATGCTTCTGTGGATCTTCTTGGTCCACTTGTATAGGCTATATTACAAACACTGAGATTAATCTGATAGAACATCAGACCCAATACAGACAGTCACACATGAACTCAACACACTGAATACGACAAATGTAATGTGTAAATACAGGAGGAGCTCTGACATCACTGGAGTTCAGAGAGATTCAGAGAAAGTGAAGTACTTGATCACAACAATTGAACACCTGAAACGATCACCTCTTTAAACAACAGAATATTATTGCCCGTTCAGAGAGTCTGTGGACACTCTGATCCTCACAGGTAATGATAGAATCTAAGAGAGATTGAGCTGAACAGGTTTCTAATGGAAGTGATCTGGTTTAGTAGAGTTTATGTTGAACTGGAATGTTGAACTGAATCAGGTTTAAGCATGTCAAATACTCAACTACTTTAGTTGTTTACTGCACTGAAATTATATCAGAATTGTATTAAAAGTGTCATTTGATTGGTTGTAAAGTAAAGTTTTGGTGTTTCTGTCATTTAGTCACATTATATAAAGACTAAAGAAACAGGAAGTAAAATGAGCTGCAGACAGACTGAACACAAACCTGATAAACTGCAGCTGAAAATCACATTTATATTCATTAAAACTATACTTAATCATACAACTACACTTGGTCACACAATATTTATGTTTATTCTGTAGAGTATTTATTTAGTTATAGGTAAGTATATGACCTACTTTGTACTTGTTTCTGATCTAAACAGCAGGTCAAAGTTCAGATTCAGTGAGTTTGAGTCATTCTCTGTATGAGGAGTGATTGTGTTTCTCTCACTATCAATGAGATTTTAACACTTTATATAAATATTATTAAATGGTCATGAGAGAATATGAGGCAAGATTTCATTTACACCTGAGTGACCAAATACTGTGAGTGAAACAAATACAGTATTACAAGGAGCAAATGGACTTAGATCAGTCTATTGGTCATAATTTATATTGTAAAATACAATATGTTTTTTTTAATTCTTGAAAAGGCTTGAAGAGGGAAAGAACAATGGCAGAATCTTTACAAACATCAACAAAAACAAGAAAAACCAGGAGAAAGAGTAATGACACTTTACCTCCATGTAAGTCAATAACCCAGAAAAGAATGAATTACTGCATGAATGACTTTAACTATTCTCATATGGTGATATTTAAAATATACAGTACTACTTCACATTAAAGTACTGATCAGCTCGTCTGGGTTTATTTTGCAGTAATGACCAGCTTGTAGATGATCTCTTATATTTAAGAAATTTGATTTACATTCAACCAACTTCATGAGGTGAATCATGGGATTATTTTTAACTTGTTGATTCTTTTTCTTCTCTATCTACTTTAACTCATTCATATAATAAAATCATCATCGTCATTTCAATAAATTACACAGGAGTCTTTCAAACAAAATGTCTCTAAGATCATGAGAAACTTGAATTCAGCCTTTTTCAAGTGTCTCCAAACTTTAGAGTAAAAGTGTAAATGATTTAACTGCTTCATTTCTCTGTCCAGCGATGTCATCCTCCAGCGGTCCACTGACTGAGGAGCTTCAGTGCTCGATATGTCTGGACGTGTTCACTGATCCAGTCAGCACTCCATGTGGACACAACTTCTGCAAGACCTGTCTGAATAAGTGCTGGGACAACAGCCAGACCTGCAACTGTCCATATTGTAAAGAAACATTCAAGATCAGACCTGATCTCAAGATTAATACCACACTCAGAGAGCTCGTAGATCACTATAAAAAGAAAAGTCCTGAGAAAAAACCTGAAGTTCTGAAAAAACCTGAAGTTCTGTGTGACGTCTGTGAGGAAAGAAAGCTGAAAGCCCTGAAGTCGTGTCTGGTGTGTCAGAGCTCTTACTGTGAAACTCACCTGGAGCGTCATTTGAGAGTGGCAGGTTTAAAGAAACACAAACTGATCAATCCTGTGAGGAATCTGGAGGACTATATATGCCAGAAACATGAGAGACCTCTGGAGCTGTTCTGTAGAGATGATCAGACGTGTGTGTGTCTGTCCTGCACTGAAGCACTTCACAAGAACCACAACACTGTTCCTGTAGAAGAGGAGAGTGAAGAGAAGAAGGTAGAAATTACTGACAAAACTGATTTTAAAGGACTCTTATCATGAGGAATCACATGCTCTTTCATATAAATGAATCAGTTATGAAAATATATTGTGTTGTTCTGTGTCTATAGACTCAACTGATGAAGACACAGAAAGATGGCAGCAGATGATCCAGGACAGAATCAAGAAGATTCGAGACGTCAAACACTCAGCAGAAGTCAGAAAAGTGAGTTTAAAATAATGTAATTATATGAAGTTCTAAACATTGATTCTGGAGGAGCCAGTCCTGTCGATCATCATTACAGATGTATATAAGCAGCAGTCATTGTGTCGTCCCAGCAACACTTTATAGCCAATCAGCAGTAGGGGGCGTGTACACCCATGATGGGGGAGGAGCGAGAGGGAGAAAGAGGGAGATTTGAAGAAAGACTGTAGAAAGAGAGATGACTGAGAGACATTATAAAAGAGAAAAGATCAGAGATAATTGAGCTTTAAAGTTTAATGAAGTTTATGAAAGTAATGAAGAATGATGAAGTTTAATACTTCAGTTAAGTGATTTTGAAAAACCCTGAAGTATGATCAATAGTAACACCGATTCTTGTCTTATCAAACACCACTAATAATGTGTTGATTGTCCTGGTTGAGCAGAGAAACACAGAGAAGGAGAAAGCAGCCCGTGTCGAGCTCTTCACTGATCTCATCCGCTCCATTGAGAGATGTCAGACTGAACTGCTGGAGATGATGGAGGAGCAGCAGAAAGCAGCAGAGAAACAGGAGGAAGAGCTCATTGAAGAGCTGGAGCAGGAGATCACTGAGCTAAAGATGAGAAACACTGAGCTGGAGCAGCTCTCACACACTGAAGATCACCTCCACCTCCTACAGGTCAGTCAACATCTCTCTGATCAATGATAATGCAGTATATGACACCATAAACTCCCCATGCTGAAGGATTTCTCCTCTCTCCTGCTGTAGATTTACTCATCCCTGTGCAGCTCTAGAGACACCAGGAACTGGTCTGAGATCAGTGTGAAGACTGATGAGAGTCTGGAGCCTCTGAGGAGAGCTCTGACTCAACTGCAGGACACTCTACAGGAGAAACTCACACTAACTGGTATGATAATATACACACAACACTGACAGTGATGAAGAATGAGTCGGTCAGCTGAAATAAGAGAAGTTGTGATCATGTGTTTGTGTCTCATTATCATCAGCTCACAGTTCTTCTTGAGAGAGCAGCTCATTTCAGCTCTAATTTCAGAAAACATGCAGGAAATTCATCTTCTATAATATAATATAAATTATTGTACTAGAAGCTTCATCCCTGAAACTACAACCATGAGACTTTTGTTCATCTGCAAACACATTTAAATGAGAAACTACAGAAAGAAACATTAATTTTCTGTAATTTTCTGTTGGTCTTTTCAGCTGTCTCATCTAAGTTTTGTGAATGTTTTAGATAAAAATTAGTTTAGCAGAGGAAAATCAAACTGATAGACATCAAGGGTTTAAGATTCACATTCGTTCTTCTTTAGAGGAGAATTTCAGACCTGTTGCTCAAAAAGCTTTGGACTGCTGGACTTTAATTTTAATGACCTATTTTTAATTATCTAAATTATTTAAATAACCACAACACTAATCCAGCCCAAAACTGACATGAATAATTTTGGACACAAAATAACTTGTGTAAAACATTTCACAAAACATTTGCAAAGTTATATCTGTTTGTAAAAAGGAGAAATATTAAGAGCTCAAACTCAAAGCAATAAGAGTTTCTGTTTGATTCTCTAAATATCAGCAGAGACACATTGTAATGAATCATCACTCTGGCTGGGATCCATTTGCATGCTTTAATAATAGAGAGTGGTCATACAGGCAAGGGTCGAACAGGGGCAGACAGGTATAACAGAGGCAGGCTGAATCGTGGTCAAGATAACAGGCAGACAGGTCGGGACAGGCAGATATCACTCACAGAACGTAGTAACAGGCAAAGGTCAATAGATAGGCAGCACAGGATCAGTAACGGTACACAGCAAGGTCAGCAACAGGTAATCAAACAGGAAATAATGCCCAGAAATGTTCACCGGGGCAAAACAAGACTTCGCAATCAGAGAACGTGAAATACAGTCTTTTATAGTCCGTGTAATAGGAATCAGCTGGAGCAGTAATCAGTCCAAGGAAAGGGTTTCTGGGAAATGTAGTGTGTGTGTCAGTATTCCGGTGATGGCTCCCTCCGATGGCCAGAGGAGGGAATTACAGAGCTCGTCTCTGTGACACACATACATTGATCAGATAAAACATGATATTGTACTCAATTCTTTAAATATAATCTTAAATCTTGTTTATAATTCCACACATAAACATGTCAAAGATCTGATGATGTTTTATTGTCATTAGTCTCTACAGATCTGAAGAGGATGCAGCAGTATGAAGGTACAGTGTGTGTCTGAACTACACTAGATTACATTCATATACTCACAGCTTCATTACTGACCTACAGGATGATTAAACACTGATTAAATATTAATAACATCATCACAAAATATCTGTGTTAAGTTGTGACTCATATTTTGTTTTCTCAGTGGATGTGACTCTGGATCCTGATACAGCTAACACATATCTCATCCTGTCTGATGATGGAAAACAAGTGAGAGATGGAGACATTAGACAGAAACTCCCAGACAAACCAGAGAGATTTGATACTGGTTTATGTGTCCTGGGAAAAGAGGGATTCTCCTCAGGGAGATTTTATTTTGAGGTGCAGGTGAAGGGAAAGACTGACTGGACTTTAGGAGTGGCCAGAGAATCCATTGACAGGAATGGAAAGATTACAAGTACTCCCAGTAATGGAATATGGACTGTGGCTCTGAGGAATGGGAATGAATATGAAGCCTGTGCTGATCCCTCTGTCTCTCTGTATCTGAGAGTGAAGCCGCAGCGGGTCGGTGTGTTTGTGGATTATGAGGAGGGTCTGGTCTCCTTTTATGATGTGGAGTCCAGCTCTCATATCTACTCTTTCACTAGTCAGTCTTTCACTGGGAAACTCTATCCATATTTTAACCCATGTAATAATTATAGAGGTAAAAACTCAACTCCACTCATCATCACACCTGTCAATCACAATAAATGAATTTGCACTCCAATATGAAATAGGAGATGAAAGTCATAAGGTTGAAAATATCCAAAGATATTTTAAAATAGACGTTTGCTCCGTTTCATCCCTCTCTCTCTCTCTCTCTCTCTTGATATAAGGATCATTTGGAATATCAAAAGTCAAAGAGGTGCTGATAGTGATCAAGGCCTGTACAGGTTGAGATGTGTGTCCATCAGCGGTCAATGAACTGTCACACCTTTAGTACAGTGGAGGAAGATTTATTCTTCTGATTGGTCAGTTTGAATGTCGCACATTTGTATTTCAGTTATATGGTCAAGGAAGAATAAAAGAAGATTGTAATTGTTGCTCTGGCTCTTCTTTTCACTGGAGCATCTTTGGCTCTTTCTCTCTTCTCTTTTCTAAAGTCTCTCTCTTCCTCTCTTCCTATCTCTCAGGTAAGATTCTAAATATATGCTGGGTATGATTAATGGTACAAGTTTTCATCATCTCATACATCTATTTTGTAAGTGTAACCATAACCAGATATTGTCATTAAACCCTTTTTAATTACAAATGATGTGCTAACTAGTTTTGATTCAGTATTAATTTTGAAGTGCTACACTCTAAAGAAAAACGGTTCTAAACACCAAATTAGGGTTCTTCAGCTTGTAACAATAACAGAACCCTTTTAAAGTTCCATAAAGAACCTGCTTTGAAAGTGCTTTATATGACCTTAATGGTTTTATAAATAATCTCTTTAATAATAGTTTATTTTAGTTATTAGTAGTATATTAATATCTTTATATTATTAATGTTATTATCATAATATATCATTTATCAGCCTGTTCTTGTCTTGTAGCCTCTAAGAGGGTTTACATAAAAACAGCATGTTTTGTCAATTATGTACTTTTATTTTTTTTATTGATATAATTGTAGCAAAAATTTGTGACGGTGCTCTAACAACAGTTATTAGCTGAATATATTAATAAATGACAATTGACACTGAACATGAATAAATCCACAAAGTAAATCAAATAAAAAGAGACCCAGTTCCAGTGAAATATCTTCACAATCCTCGATGATGTCTGAATCATTTTGGTGTCATTGATGTCAGTTTCTCTCTGCAGATGATGAGGTTATGAGATCATGCGACAGCATCTGAAATTACAGTCTGTCTCTTCCATTTGTTTCTGAAAAAATAATTATGTTTATGAAGGCCAAAAGTAGAAAAAATTGACAGTATGTAAGCCCTTTACAATGTAAAAAAGGAAAAGTGATGTAAAGTCATGGGATAGCTTTAATGCTTGTTTGTTTGTTTTTTGTTACTGAGTATGTTTATGCATGAAGTAATAATTTAAAAATGGATCATAAAGTCATTATCTCTGTTACTTGCTTAATGGAGAAGTGGAGAGAAGAACCCTTAACTGAACAGAGCTGGTCATTCCTAAATGTTCTGTTAAACTAAAAAGAGAGAAAAAGTTTCAACCAGTTACATGTTACAGTACAGAAGGGACGGAGGCAGATGTAAAACAAACAGTCAGGGTTTATTGATACCAGCAGAGTATAACAGAAGTGCAGGTGAGTAATTCGTAAAGTGGAGATGGATATAGTGGAACTGAATGGTGATACTGTCCTTTTTGTGGTTGTAGGGTAGGAGAACTGCAATGGCGCTGGAGACTTGGAACACTCACACACAGGAGGAGAAGCACACGAGGGAAACTGGAGACGTTGGAGACAGGTAAGTAGATCGTCTGGAGTCCTTGAGGTAAGCATACAGGTATGTATGGTACAACAAGACCGGACAGTGAGTGTGTGTGAGTGTTGGCTTCTTATGGTGCTGGTGATTGCGGTGATGATGAGGTGCAGGTGGCGGTGATTAGTACTCGGGTGATTGAGTGCGCTGGGACTGAGTGAGGGTGGAGCCTGGCGTGTCTGTGACAGTACCCCCCCTCCCACGGCCCGCTCCTGAGGGCCGAGGACCCCGACGTCATGGTGGTCGTCCTCTTCCACGTGGGGCAGGTCTGTCAGGGTGGCTGGCGTGGAATGTTTCAAGCAGGTTGGGATCGAGGATATTATTTCTAGGGACCCAAGAGCGCTCCTCGGGGCCATAGCCTTCCCAGTCCACTAGATATTCTAGCTGACCACCACGGCGCCGGGAGTCCAGGATTTCACGAACCTCGTAGGCTGTGCCGTCATCTAGGATGAGTGGAAGGGGGGGCTCGGCGGCTGCCACGTCAAGCTCTGTGGAGGGAGAAACAGAAGGGTGGTGAGGCTTGAGTAAAGACACATGGAAAGTGGGATGAATTCTGTACTGTGGAGGGAGTTGTAGTTGGTAGGTGACTGGGTTGATCTGTCGAGTGATGGTGAATGGGCCAATGAACCTGGGACTCAGCTTCTTGCAGGGCAGATGCGGCCTGATGTCCCTGGTTGACAGCCAGACCTTCTGTCCCGGTTGGTAGGAGGGAGCATTGGAACGTCGAAGGTCTGCTGTCGTTCTGCGTCTGTGCAGGGCCCTCTGCAGTTGGTGATGAGCTGAGTCCCAAACCCTCTCGCTCTCCCGGAACCAGTAGTCGACCGCTGGAACGTTGGATGGTTCCCCGTCCCAGGGGAACAGAGGGGGTTGGAAACCAAGCACGCACTGGAATGGAGTGAGTCCGGTGGTTGACTGTCGTAGAGAGTTCTGTGCGTACTCGGCCCAACCCAAGTACTGGTTCCAGGAGTCCTGGTGGCCATGGCAGCAGGTACGCAGGAAGCGGCCGATCTCCTGAATTTTCCTTTCCGTCTGCCCGTTCGACTGAGGGTGGTAACCAGATGACAGACTGACGGTCACACCCAGGAGGGATAGGAACGTCTTCCATACACGAGAGATGAATTGAGGTCCTCTGTCTGAGACAATGGCCCAATCCCAATTCTACCCCTTACCCCTTCCCCTTTCCCCTTCCCCTTTGTTTCGCGCATTCACATGAAGGGGTAGGGGTGTCCCAATTCTCATTTGGTTGGAGGGGAAGGGGTAGGGGGAAGGGCCAGGTAGCCCTTCAAACAAAGATTTTTCGGGACCACACTTCAGACGAAGGGGTATGATAAATTTCCATCATGGCCGACCGAGCGAGCAGAGAGACCCATAAATGTAAGTATTTTTTTACGGTAAACAGTATTTTAGTAATAAATAATCACTTGTTTTATGTTGCCTTTAATCTTGTGTTCATGTATACGGTTATTGTTAGAATCTAATAATTCAACTTAATAATACAATTCAAAAAGATCTATTCGGGTTGAGCGATCCAGCACAGAAAAGCAGGTACCTGGGTATCAAATGGAAGACTCAGACACAAAGAGTGCAGTTCAACCAAGATACAAAGTTTATTCAGTCAGAGAGCCAATATATTGAAAATATAGGAAGTGGAAATGGCAACTCAGCATTAATACAATCAGTAGGGGTTGTACACAATTCTAAGAAAAGTAACATGTTCTCTAAGCATGATGTAATGGCTAGACAGAGATAAAGAAGCACAGAAAACAGGCACATGATGTTCTTAGAATCTTACAGTTATGTTCTCCGAAAAAAGATTTGTTAAAATCGCTATGAAAAACGTTCGCTAATGTTTTTTACTTTATGATAGGTCCACAACATATTTTTTTATATTTTATTGAAACCCGCATTGATTTGACAACATAAATTCAAATCCGGTGGCAGCTAACTTGTCTTTTTGTCGCATGCCTGATTAATGTATTGTTTTGTTGTGGTTACGTCCATAAATACGTGTACGTTACATGATATAAACAAAAAGTGCATTCAGTTTGCGTGCTTATTCATCAGTATTATATGTTCTGTATCAACCAGGGACTCCTGAGGAAACACGCAGGCTCATACGTTTTCGTGCAGAAAACGAGCAGCGTTTCTTGAAATCGAAATACACAGCAAAACAACTTTGGGAGTGAGTCATCTGTTAAACGTTTATGCTGCTTGTGCAGAGATCACTACAGCTATCGATGGCATCTTAGAAGTGTGTGATAAACATCGGCGCATCTATGACATGTAACGGTCTAGTAGTGGTGTCCCGTTTCCTAGGGGAATATTTTCAGCCCTACCCCTTGACACTCTGTTTCAAGGGGCAAGGGGAAGGGGTAGGCGTAGGGGTAAGGGGAAGGGGTATAAAATAGAATTGGGATTGGGCCAATGTCTTCGGGGATACCAAAGTATCGGAATACATGGTTAAACATTAGTTCACCTGTTTCCATGGCGGTAGGTAGACCTCTCAGGGGGATCAGACGACAGGACTTGGAAAAGCGGTCTACTGCTACCAGGATGCAAGTGTGACCATCGGAGGCTGGGAGGTCTGTGATGAAGTCCACTCCCCAGGTGTGACCAGGGTCGCTCAGGAACGGGCAGAGGATTCAGCTTGCCGGCTGGGAGATGACGAGGGCTCTTTGAGATGGCGCACTCCCTGCAGCCCTGCATGTACCTTCTGACGTTGTTGGCCATATTGGGCCACCAGAAGCGCTCCTTTAGCAGCGAGAGGGTCTCATTGACCCCCGGGTGGCCAGTGCCAAGTGACGTGTGCGCAGAGTGGATCAGTGGAGTGCGTCGTGTCCGGGTGATGTACTGCAAGCTTTGGGGGCAACCCGGCGGAGCGTTGGTGGAGGCATTGGAGGAGGGTAAGGTCTCTTCTGACCAGGAGATGGGGCTCACAAAGATGGATTCAGGGAGAATAGTTTCGGGTTCCTCGTTCTTTTCTTCGGGAGCATGGAGACGGGACAAGGTGTCAGCCTTTACATTCTTGGAGCCAGGACGGTAGGAAATCAAGAAGTCGAATCTTGAGAAAAACATGGCCCACCGTGCTTGACGGGGATTGAGTCTCTTTGCAGCTCTCAGGTACTTCAAGTTTTTATGATCTGTTAAGACAAGGAAGGAGTGCTTGGCTCCCTCCTAACCAATGCCTCCACTCTTCCAAGGCAAGCTTGACGGCCAGGAGCTCGCGGTCACCGATGTCGTAGTTGACCTCCGCCGGGTTGAGCTTGCGGGAGAAGAAGGCGCATGGGTGCAGTCTACTTGGCGTCCCCTGCTGCTGAGATAACACTGCTCCCACTCTTGTGGTGGAAGCGTCCACCTCTACGACGAAGGGCAGTTCTGGGTTAGGGAGGACGAGGAGGGGAGCGGTGGTGAAGGCATTCTTGAGGGCTTCGAAGGCGTTGGTGGCTGTTTGGTCCCAGGACAGAGACTTGGGCTGATTGCGGAGCAGGTTGGTGAGTGGATGGACGATGGAGCTGTAGTTCTTTATGAAGCGGTGGTAGAAGTTTGCAAAACCTAGGAAGCGTTGGAGTTCTTTTATGGTGGATGGAGTGGGCCAGGACTTGATAGCTTCCACCTTCCCCTCGTCCATCCGGATGCCACTGTGATCAATGATGTATCCGAGGAAATGTACTGAGGGTTGGTGGAATGAACATTTTTCTGCTTTGTGGAAGAGATGGAACTGTCGCAGGCATTGGAGGACCTCCGCAATGTGGTGGCGATGTTCGGCCAGACTCCGGGAGTAGATGAGTATGTCGTCAATATAGACCAGGACAAACCGATGGAGAAACTCCCGGAGCACCTCATGGATGAAATCCTGGAATACGGAGGGTGCGTTGACCAGGCCATACGGCATGACGAGATATTCGTAACGGCCAGTGGGCGTGACGAAGGCGGTCTTCCACTCATCCCCCTCGCGTATCTGGATGAGGTTGTACGCGCTGTGGAGGTCCAGCTTGGTGAACACAGTGGCACCACGGAGATGTTCTAGGGCAGCTGGGACGAGAGGAAGGGGGTACCGGAACTTGACAGTTATTTTGTTCAGTGCACGATAGTCAATACAGGGCCGCAAGCCTCCGTCCTTTTTAGCCACGAAGAAGAAACTCGAAGCAGCAGGGGAAGTAGACAGGCGGATGTAACACCCGGTAACAGATCGATGGCACAGTCCCATGGCCGGTGTGGAGGCAGCTTGGAGGCTCTTTGCGGGCAGAAGACGTCACTGAAGGGGGCGTAACAGGCTGGAATATCAATGGAGCATTTCTCCATCGGGCTCTCGATGGAGGTGGCACAAAGGGAGACATCATTCGCATGAGGAGACTTGGGAACAGGAAACTCGGAGAAACAGTTGGAGAAACAGGTATCGCCCCACTTCAGGATTTCGCCCGTATGCCAGGAGATGGTCGGGTTGTGCTGCTCTAGCCACGGGCGCACCAGAACCACGTCAGAGGTGGACTCCTCCAGAACCAGCAAATGAATTTCCTCCACATGTAAGATTCCCACACCTAACTGAAGAGGACCCACGCACCGACTGATCTTCCTTCGACTTAAGGGTTTGCCCGTGATGGAGTGGACTTGGTAGATGTTCGGAGAGGGAGTGGTTTTGAGTTGGAGCTGTCTGCAGAGGGAGCCGGAGATGAAATTCCCTGCTGACCCTGAATCGAGGAGCACCACCACTGGAATAGATACATCAGCAGCAGTAAGGTTTACAACAGTAGTGAGTGGTTTCATCTTCTTAAAGGAGGGAATGATAGCACTCACCATGGGACGAGGAGGACGGATGGGGCATGCAGAGATGACATGCCCAGGAGCACCACAATACAAGCAGAGATTCAGGGTCAGCTGGTGTTGACGTTCAGTGGATGAGAGTCGGGAAGAATCCACTAGCATGGGCTCGCTGGCTGGTTCTGGAGGGCTGACGGGTTCAGATCGACGGAGGAGAATGTTGGAGGGTGGCTGGCCCTGGTGTTCTTCAAAATACGGCTGCATACGAGAGCCTACGTGGATGGAGAGTTGGATGAAGCGTTCAAGGCCGATGGAATCCTCGTATGCAGCGAGATGCAACCGCACACTCGGTTCCAGACCCTGACGATAAGAGGTGATGAGGGCTTGTTCGTTCCATCCGCTTGCAGCAGCTAGTGTTCTAAATTGCAAAGCATACTCATTGACAGACATAGATCGTTGTTTTAGATTGTAAAGCTTCTCACCAGCTGACGAGTCGGAGACAGGTTTGCCGAAAACCTCCCGGAAGTGCGAGACGAAGGAAGAGTATGATTGCACTGCTGGACCCTTTTGTGACCACAGGGAGTCTGCCCATTGTAAAGCTTTACCTTGAAGTTGAGAGATGATGAATGCAATTTTTGAGGTATCGTCAGGGTAGAGGCGCGGTTGCATCTCCAGGACCAGCTCACATTGCAGGAGGAATCCGCTGCAATCCTCCGCCGATCCTGAGTAGGGCGCCGGTTTAGCCATGGGACTGGCGTGCACAGCAGGTGAAGAAGTGGAAGCAGGGGTTGCGGAAGCAACGGGTTGTGATGGTGACGATGGTTGTGGAGTGAGGGCTTGACGGAGAGTGTCCACGAGCTCTTGAAAAGGGTCCCGGTGACTCATGCTGTTATCGGCTGTTGTAGGTCCGGTCTTCTGTTACAGTACAGAAGGGACGGAGGCAGATGTAAAACAAACAGTCAGGTTTTATTGATACCAGCAGAGTATAACAGAAGTGCAGGTGAGTAATTCGTAAAGTGGAGATGGATATAGTGGAACTGAATGGTGATACTGTCCTTTTTGTGGTTGTAGGGTAGGAGAACTGGAATGGCGCTGGAGACTTGGAACACAGGAGACTTGGAACACTCACACACAGGAGGAGAAGCACACGAGGGAAACTGGAGACGTTGGAGACAGGTAAGTAGATCGTCTGGAGTCCTTGAGGTAAGCATACAGGTATGTATGGCACAATGAGACCGGACAGTGAGTGTGTGTGAGTGTTGGCTTCTTATGGTGCTGGTGATTGTGGTGATGATGAGGTGCAGGTGGCGAGAAAGAAATCATTCACCTGTTGAGAGTGTGACAGTCTGTGTAGTTTTATGGTTGAGCTCCAGAAAATCAGTAATGATGTGGCTTTGACAGTTACAGATTTGAAAAACAAAAAGGTAGGAATAAAGAACCCTAAACTCAAACACAAAGAACCATTTCAGCATATAAAGGGTTCTTCAGGACGATACACTTCTAAACAGAACTGTCACTATGTGTAAAGAACCTTTAAAGAACCATCTTTTTTTAGAGTACCTACTGTAATACAATATCACCACACTATAGCAACACTCTCCACATATTTTGCTGTTGTAACTGCACTTATTTCTGTTGTTGGTACAGTGGGGAAAATAATTATTTGATCCCCTGCTGATTTTGTTATTTTGCCCACTTACAAAGAAACGAGGAGTCTATAATTTTTATGGTAGGTTTATTTTAATGGATAGAGACAAAATATCAACCAAAAAATCGTTGAGTTGAGTTGATGCCAAAGAGCTCAATGTTGCGGGCTCATCTGACCACAGCACTTTCTCCCAAGCCTTCTCTGAATCATTTAGATGTTCACTGGCAAACTCCAGACCGAGGGCGATTGATGGCTACTTTGTATGTCTTCCATTTCCGTATGATCACACCAACAGTTGTCTCCTTCTCACCAAGATTCTCGCTGATGGTCTTGTAGTCCATTCAGCCTTGTACAGGTCAACAAGGGTGTACAGGTCCCTGACAGTCTTTGACAGCTCTATGGTCTTGCCCTTGGTGGTGGAGAGGTCATGGTGAGTATCCGTCATGGTGTTGCTTCCTGTTTTGATCTGTCCCTCTGACCAGACATGGGGACTTGTGACTTGGTGACTTGGACTCGAGTCGACACGAGTCGCTATTTTTATGACTTGTGACTTGACTTGACAAAAAATAAAATACTTGAGACTTGACTCGGACTTGGAAGTTAAAGACTCGGGACTTGACTTGACTTGAGACACGATGACTTGAGTGTTAAATCACATCATGTTTTCAGTTTGAATATAAAATATATAAATTATTTAAAAAAAATAAAGTATATACTGCATACAGGCATCCATACACAGGCAGCGCTTTCTCTCTCTTCTCTCCAACAGCGAGTTCACGCACACCGCAGTTGAACACAGACACGCCTCCTGTCACTCACTCAGAGCAGCGGTCCGGTTGAAGGGTTTTTGTTATTATATTAAATGTTAATAATGTATAAAAATGTTTATGCTTTTGCCGCCGCATTCAAAGTGGCGCAGCGCTTACTTACATTAAAATGCCTAATTCAATTTATTAAACATGAAGAGGACATATACGTCTGGCAGGCAAAAGCGAAAAAGAAAGCATGAAGAAGCATGAAGATTAAACAAAGAGCGCCGTTTTTATCATGATTACCAAATATTATCATGATTACACAAGTGATATTGATTTTATTCAGCGTACAGTTTAATGAACAAGAACTTAATATCAAGTGACTTACATTTTAGACACCAAATCGCTTGTTTCGCTCTATTTCACGAACGAAAATAGTTCCAACGTCCACAGAATAGTTTTGCGTCTCTGAGCAACACTTCCTGAGTGAATCAGCCGTTTGAATGAATCGGTTGAATCTCAATGATTCGCTCATTAACAGTGATTCGCTGCCACCTACTGGCGGGTTTAATTTCACATTTGAAGTGTCTTAATTTTTTAAAATAATTTATTAATTATTAATTAATAATTTTTATTCATTTCAAATAACAGTAGGCTATTTAACGTTTTATATTTTCAACATTAAAACATTTGTATGCATCTGTAACTGCTCTTGACCGATTAACTTTAATAATTCTTAATCTATTCTATAATTCTATAGTTATACATTAGATTACAATTTCTGTACCTGAAAATCTCCTGTTTAAACCTACATGAAAAACTTGAAAAGCACCATTTATTTAATTTATATGTTGTTCTGTTGTATTTATTTGTGCTATTACTCGTAATTTGATTATTTGTTACTCTTTTATTACTTACTGTTTATTTGTCTAACAATATTTATAATATAAATTAATCTAGTAGCTTTTGGTGCCATAACCCTATTTATTTAGGTTAAATGTAACAAAGACAACGGAAACAATAAATATGCTTATTTTATAGGCCCATTTTCTTGTCTTTTACTTTTATTAATTTTTTTGTTGTGGGGCCAGTAAAAAATTGAGCCCTGCCTAGTTTATCCAGCTCGCATTAATATAAATAAATATCAATACATTTATTTAGTTGACATTATTTAATTAGTAAGATTTGTTGACGAATTTTGTAAATTAAAAACAATTTGTTCTGTTATGTGTTTTGACTGTGTTATATGTTGTATAATTACGTCACTAGGTAACAAAGATATTTTAACTATAAATCTTTTAGAAGGGCCTCATTTATGAATTTTGCCTGGGACCCCCACTTAGTGTCGGTGCGCCTCTGCAGCTGATATTACAACTTTAGCACATTTGTCAGCTAAACATTCATTCAGTGTTTCCCAATGACCCTGTGCCGCCGCCACCGTTTCATCATAAACTGAAAATTTAAAACATAGGCCTACAAAGCTTAAATGGTCTCTAAGTTGTATTTTAACAACGAACTAAAATCGAAACCGTGATATGCCAAATACAGTGCCAAATAATGTACATTTTCTGAACAACAATACTACAACAAAAGCTCCTTTCATGTCAGTAAAGCTGTTGTGAGAGGAGAGAGAGAGAGAGAGAGAGAGAGAGAGAGGAGAAATGTAACAAAGTTTAATGTTGTATGTAAACTGTGTTTGAGAGAGAGAGAGGGAGGTGTTCAGAGAGGAGTCTGTTGGATGTTAAGCTGTTATTTGTTTTATGGACTCAATGTTGAAAATTTAAAACATTTCAAACACTGTGGCGAAGTGAAAAATAAATAATTTTATGAAGTTACTTTGTTTGATTCCATGATGTATTTTACTGAACATGAGTATTTACAATGCAAATCCAAATTATTTTAATTTACTGACAGTTACTTATATCTTGTCTTTTCACTTTATTAAGATCAGATTCTGCAGGTAAAATGACAATAATAAGGTGACTTGACTTGGACTTGATTGACCTACTACAGGACTTGACTTGACTTGACTGACATAGCTTGTGACTTGACTTGACTTGACTTGACTTGACCTACTACAGGACTTGACTTGACTTGACTTGACTTGACTTGCCCAAGAAAAAAATACTTGGGACTTACTTGAGACTTGAAGGTTAAGACTTGAGACTTACTTGAGACTTGCACATGTGTGACTTGGTCCCATCTCTGCCTCTGACATCCTTTTGTTTCCAGACAAACATCAGCTGCCCTGCTTATCGACCAGGTATGGACAAGGTAAAAGAAGGTTCTGTTGCAGCTCTTTCATTTCCAGGTTCATCCAATGTTCTACTACATACCGTCCTCTCCTTTCTTTCTCCACATATGTTTGCTTTTCCCAGTACACTCACAGTTTTCCTCGGCCGCCTCTTTCTGACAGGTTCCTCACCAACACATGATCACCTGCTCCAAGACAGATCTCCACACCTTCCTTTTTTACAGTCTATGATTATCCCCTTTATACAGGTGCTGGTCATATAATTAGAATATCATCAAAAAGTTGATTTATTTCACTAATTCCATTCAAAAAGTGAAACTTGTATATTATTCATTTATTACACACAGACTGATATATTTCAAATGTTTATTTCTTTTAATTTTGATGATTATAACTGACAACTAAGGAAAATCCCAAATTCAGTATCTCAGAAAATTAGAATATTGTGAAAAGGTTCAATATTGAAGACACCTGGTGCCACACTCTAATCAGCTAATTAACTCAAAACACCTGCAAAGGCCTTTAAATGGTCTCTCAGTCTAGTTCTGTATAGGCTACACAATCATGGGGAAGACTGCTGACTTGACAGTTGACCAAAAGACGACTATTGACACGTGGTAACAAGGAGGGCAAGACACAAAAGGTCATTGCAAAAAAGGCTGACTGTTCACAGAGCTCTGTGTCCAAGCACATTAATAGAGAGGCAAAGGGAAGGAAAAGATGTGGTAGAAAAAAGTGTACAAGCAATAGGGATAACCGCACCCTGGAGAGCATTGTGAAACAAAACCCATTCAAAAATGTGGAGGAGATTCACAAAGAGTGGACTGCAGCTGGAGTCAGTGCTTCAAGAACCACTACGCACAGACGTATGCAAGACATGGGTTTCAGCTGTCGCATTCCTTGTGTCAAGTCTCTCTTGAACAACAGACAGCGTCAGAAGCGTCTTGCCTGGGCTAAAGACAAAAAGGACTGGACTGCTGCTGAGTGTTCCAAAGTTATGTTCTCTGATGAAAGTAAATTTAGCATTTCCTTTGGAAATCAGGGTCCCAGAGTCTGGAGGAAGAGAGGAGAGGCACACAATCCACGTTGCTTGAGGTCCAGTGTAAAGTTTCCACAGTCAGTGATGGTTTGGGGTTCCATGTCATCTGCTGGTGTTGGTCCACTGTGTTTTCTGAGGTCCAAGGTCAACGCAGCCGTATACCAGGAAGCTTTAGAGCACTTCATGCTTCCTGCTGCTGACCAACTTTATGGAGATGCAGATTTCATTTTCCAACAGGACTTGGCACCTGCACACAGTGCCAAAGCTACCAGTACCTGGTTTAAGGACCATGTTCTTAATAGACCTTTTTCACAAGAATCGAAAATCACGTGACGCCGGGTAAAGTTAGTTCTGCTATGCATCTACGGCTATTAGATTGAAGTGATATTTCTCAAATATCACTTCTTACCTTTTCTGTTTTGTCTGTTTTCCAAGTTGCTGTTGTATAATCTACAAAGAAATTATTTTCTACTTGTTTGTAGCTTATACGGCCACTCAGACCGTTGCTTGAATTTACCAGCAGGTGGATTTATTTTACCAGCTGTCATACAGTATAGGCTACGGCTACCCAGCTACTCATTCAGCAATTTCCCCGATCGTATTACATACGACAAACATTATTTATATAATTTATTCATTAAAAAAAACTCCCAATATATACTTCAGTGGGGGATATAAAGTCATGAGATAGCCTATTGTCGTTTAATACGTTTTAAAAATATATAGCATGTTAATCTCATATGGCATTACAGCCCACATTCAAGCATATGTTATAACTAATCCTGATCGATTAAAATGATTAAACTAAGACATAATTAATTTCCAATACTACACTGTACACAACTATCAGTATTTGCATTAATGTTGCAACAGCACAATAATACTGTTCATAATACACACTTTATGATGATGACGACAGGAAAATATGAGTGAGAGACTGAAGTGTTTATATCCAGGAATATCCAGGGTGCGAGCGGTCCTGTTTTATGAATCAGAGGATCAGGCTTGCGTGATAAGGGAGCTGCCAATCATTTCCCCAGCACGTCGCTAAAAACACTCTATGCATCCCAATGTGCATACTATCCACCCTAAATAGTACTGAATATTACTAATGTCACATAGACTACTATTTAGGATGGTTAGTATGCACGTTGAGATGCAGACACTGTCTTTACAGCACATAGAGCGCGATAATGCACATCCGCGCCAAACAGACACGAAGAATATAACCAGTTTAACTGCCATCACTTCGAATTATTTATTAAATTTAGCTCTTAATGAGAGCTCTGTAGTCTCACCAATAATTCACCAAGAACGTTCAAACATTTTCATGACATTTAATTCGTAAAACGACTTTGATCCCCAAGCTGGTTCTGAATGAGGCTATCTATCACTGTAACCGGAAAAACTTTTACCCGGCATGGATCATTCCGGAAGCCAAAAACCCGGAAGTGTGAAAAAGGTCTATTGGCCAGCAAACTCGCCTGACCTTAACCCCATAGAAAATCTATGGGGTATTGTGAAGAGGAAGATGCAATATGCCAGACCCAACAATGCAGAAGAGCTGAAGGCCGCTATCAGAGCAACCTGGGCTCTCATAACACCTGAGCAGTGCCACAGACTGATCGACACTATGCCACGCCGCATTGCTGCAGTAATTCAGGCAAAAGGAGCCCCAACTAAGTATTGAGTGCTGTACATGCTCATACTTTTCATGTTCATACTTTTCAGTTGGCCAAGATTTCTAAAAATCCTTTCTTTGTATTGGTCTTAATTAATATTCTAATTTTCTGAGATACTGAATTTGGGATTTTCCTTAGTTGTCAGTTATAATCATCAAAATGAATAGAAATAAACATTTGAAATATATCAGTCTGTGTGTAATGAATGAACATATTATACACAAGTTTCACTTTTTGAATGGAATTAGTGAAATAAATCAACTTTTTGATGATATTCTAATTATTGTTACGTGTGGTTGTAGTACCAAGCACAACGAAGACGAAGATGATGATTATAACAATACTTTAATTCCAAACTGGGTAAGGACAGCATACACACATGTAGACATAAACGAGAACACAGGGTATATATACACATGTGACTAACAAGGGAACTAAACAAGGTGATGGGATAATTAACAAGACACAGGTGGATCAAATGAACTAATCAGACACACTGGGGAAAAACTAGGTCACAGGACACAGTACACGTAACAATTATATGACCAGCACCTGTATTATATTATTTGTGTAAATTACCTACAATAAACAAAGACATGAAACAAATTAAATAAATATTCTCTGAGGTCATTACATTAGTTTGAGCTTCTACATACTAACAGTTCAAGTGTGTCAAACTATTTTCTCCCAACAGATCAACAGAGGAATCATTCTGACAAACACAGGGATTCATCCTCAATTATGATTGAAAAGACTGAAGATGTTTTAAAGGAAGAGCATCATTCTGTCATCATTTACTCATCATGTCGTTCTGAACCCGAATGACTTTCTTCTGTGGATCACAAAAGACATTTACAAATTAATACAAATATTTCTTCTTTGGTCCACTTGTATAGGCTATATATACAACCACTGATATTAATCTGATAGAAACATCAGTCCCAATACAAACAGACACACATGAACTCAACACACTGAATACAGAGACAAATGTAAATGTGTAAATACAGGAGGAGCTCTGACATCACTGGAGTTCAGAGAGATTCAGAGAAAGTGAAAGTAACTTGATCAACAACAATATGAACACCTGAAACGATCAACCTCTTTAAACAACAGAATATTTATTGAGCCGCTCAAAGAGTCTTGTGGACACATCTGATCCTCACAGGTAATGATAGAAATATAAGAGAGATTGAGCTGAACAGGTTTCTAATGGAAGTGATCTGGTTTAGTAGAGTTTATGTTGAACTGGAATGAGTTGAACTGAATCAGGTTTAAGCATGTCAAATACTCAACTACTTTAGTTGTTTACTGCACTGAAATTATATCAGAATTGTATTAAAAGTGTCATTTGATTGGTTGTAAAGTAAAGTTTGGTGTTTCTGTCATTTAGTCACATTATATAAAGACTAAAGAAACAGGAAGTAAAATGAGCTGCAGACAGACTGAACACAAACCTGATAAACTGCAGCTGAAAATCACATTTATATTCATTAAAACTATACTTAATCATACAAACTACACTTGGTCACACAATATTTATGTTTATTCTGTAGAGATATTTATTTAGTTATAGGTAAGTATATGACCTACTTTGTACTTGTTTCTGATCTAAACAGCAGGTCAAAGTTCAGATTCAGTGAGTTTGAGTCATTCTCTGTATGAGGAGTGATTGTGTTTCTCTCACTATCAATGAGATTTTAACACTTTAATAAAATTATTAAATGGTCATGAGAGAATATGAGGCAAGATTTCATTTAAACCCGAGTGACCAAATACTGTGTGTGAAACAAATACAGTATTACAAGGAGCAAATGGACTTAGTCATAATAATATTGGTCATAATAATATTGTGAAATACAATATATTTCTTGAAAAGGCTTGAAGAGGGAAAGAACAATGGCAGAATCTTCACCAACATCAACAAAAGCAAGAAAAAACAAGAGAAAGAGTATTGAAAATGTTCCTCCATGTAAGTCAATAACCCAGAAAAGAATGAATTAATGCATGAATGACTTTAACTATTCTCATATGGTGATATTTAAAATGTACAGTACTACTTCACATTAAAGTACTGATCATCTTCTGCTAAGGGGTGTAACTCTGATCTGAGAAATCATATTTGATTACATTCAACCAACTTCATGAGGAGAATCATGGGATTATTTTTAACTTATTGATTCTTTTCCTTCTCTTTCTGCTTAAACTCATCCATATAAAAAAAAAAAAAAAATCATTTTATTGTAGGTTATTTAACTCCTTCATTTTCTCTGTCCAGTGATGTCATCCTCCAGCGGTCCACTGACTGAGGAGCTTCAGTGCTCGATATGTCTGGACGTGTTCACTGATCCAGTCAGCACTCCATGTGGACACAACTTCTGCAAGACCTGTCTGAATAAGTGCTGGAACAACAGCCAGACCTGCAACTGTCCATATTGTAAAGAAACATTCAAGATCAGACCTGATCTCAAGAGTAATACCACACTCCGAGAGCTCGTAGATCACTATAAAAAGAAAAGTCCTGAGAAAAAACCTGAAGTTCTGAAAAAACCTGAAGTTCTGTGTGACGTCTGTGAGGAAAGAAAGCTGAAAGCCCTGAAGTCGTGTCTGGTGTGTCAGAGCTCTTACTGTGAAACTCACCTGGAGCCTCATTTGAGAGTGGCAGGTTTAAAGAAACACAAACTGATCAATCCTGTGAGGAATCTGGAGGACTATATATGTCAGAAACATGAGAGACCTCTGGAGCTGTTCTGTAGAGATGATCAGACATGCGTGTGTCCGATGTGTGACGTGACAGACCACAAAAACCACAACACTGTTCCTATAGAAGAGGAGAGTGAAGAGAAGAAGGTAGAAGTTACTGACAAAACTGATTTTAAAGGGATTTTATCATGAGGAATCACATGATCTTTAATATAAATGAATCAGTTATGAAAATATATTGTGTTGTTCTGTGTCTATAGACTCAACTGATGAAGACACAGAAAGACGTGCAGCAGATGATCCAGGACAGAATCAAGAAGATTCAAGAAGTCAAACACTCAGCAGAAGTCAGAAAAGTGAGTTTAAAATAATGTAATTATATGAAGTTCTAAACATTGATTCTGGAGGAGCCAGTCCTGTCGATCATCATTACAGATGTATATAAGCAGCAACAATTCCTCCAGCGTCCCACTGTCTGCCCATTTCTTCCCTTTATTTCTCTCATACTTCCTCTACCATTATGGCTGACTTTATAGTCAGTCTGCAGTAGGGGGTGTGTCCACTCATGATGGGGGAGGAGAGAGAGAGCAAGAGGGAGATTTGAAGAAAGACTGTAGAAAGAGAGATGACTGAGAGAAAAGATCAGAGAAGAATTGAGCATTTTGAAGTTTATGAACTAATGAAGAATGATGAAGTTTAATTCTTTAGTTGAGGGATTTTGAAAAACACTGAAGTATAAGCAATAGTAACACTGATTCTTGTCTTATCAAACACCACTAATAACGTGTTGATTGTCCTGGTTGACAGAGGGAAGGAGAAAGCAGCCGTGTCGAGCTCTTCACTGATCTCATCCGCTCCATTGAGAGATGTCAGACTGAACTGCTGGATGATGAGGAGCAGCAGAAAGCAGCAGAGAAACAGGAGGAAGAGCTCATTGAAGAGCTGGAGCAGGAGATCACTGAGCTAAAGATGAGAAACACTGAGCTGGAGCAGCTCTCACACACTGAAGATCACCTCCACCTCCTACAGGTCAGTCAACATCTCTCTGATCAATGATAATGCAGTATATGACACCATAACACTCCCCATGCTGAAGGATTTCTCCTCTCTCCTGCTGTAGATTTACTCATCCCTGTGCAGCTCTAGAGACACCAGGAACTGGTCTGAGATCAGTGTGAAGACTGATGAGAGTCTGGAGACTCTGAGGAGAGCTCTGACTCGACTGCAGGACACTCTACAGGAGAAACTCACTATAAATGGTACGATAATATCAAATACAATATACAGATCAGGGCCGGATTATCCATAGACGGGATTGGGCGAGTGCCCTGGGGCACCAGCCAATAGGGGGGCACCAAGCGATTGCGGAGACACTGCACTGTGTTTATCCGGGCCTGATACAGATACATATATTTATCATCTTTAGATATCAGCAGTGTTGGGGAAAATTACTTTTGAAAGCAATGTGTGTTAGTTCCTAAAAATAGTCCCTACAATATTGCACTATTCCCTAAAAAAGTAAGTAATTGTGTTACTTAGTTAATTTTTATGGAAAGTATTACAGTACTTTTGCATTACATTTTCTTGTTTGTTTTGTTAATAAAAAATAAAATAAAATAAAATAAAATAAAACAGAAGTTCTACGTTTGGCAAATGTAAAGGCCTTTTCACAACAAAAGTGAAATAAGCCTCTAAATATCAGCAGAGACACATACATTGATCAGATAAAACTGGTTATTAAACTCAATTTTTTAAATATAATCTTAAATCTTGTTTATAATTCCACACATAAACATGTCAAAGATCTGATGATGTTTTATTGTCATGTGTCTCTACAGTGCTGAAGAGGATGCAGCAGTATGAAGGTACAGTGTGTGTCTGAACTACACTAGATTACATTCATATACTCACAGCTTCATCACTGACCTACACTAGACCTGGTTTCACAGACAAGGCTTAAGATAGTCCCAGACTAAATGCATGTTTGAGTTGTTTTACTGAAAGAAACTTGTACTGACTTCTCTTAAAATATGTCAGTGTCATTTGTCTCAAGATGTACACCAGTGATGATTGTCTAGTGTATGTTTAAAAGTTACCTAAATATCCTAAATAAACTACGGCCTAATCCTGGTTTAGGCTAAACCCTGTCTGTGAAACCAGGCCAAAATCATATGCTCATTTCATTACACTTCATTACTGACCTACAGTAACTGATTAAATATTATAGACAAAATATCTGTTTTAAGTTGTGATTCATATTCTCTGTTTTCTCAGTGGATGTGACTCTGGATCCTGATACAGCTCATCCTAAACTCATCCTGTCTGATGATGGAAAACAAGTGAGACATGGAGACATTAGACAGAAACTCCCAGACAAACCAGAGAGATTTGATAGATATGCAATTGTCCTGGGAAAGGAGGGATTCTCCTCAGGGAGATTTTATTTTGAGGTGCAGGTGAAGGGAAAGACTGAATAGACTTTAGGTGGCCAGAGAATCAGTGGACAGGAAGGAGAGTTTACACTGAGACCCAGTAATGGATGCTGGACTGTGACTCTGAGGAATGAGAATAAATATAGTGCCTGTGTTGGTCCCTCTGTCTCTCTGTGTCTGAGAGTGAATCTGCAGCGGGTCAGTGTGTTTGTGGATTATGAGGAGGGTCTGGTCTCCTTTTATGATGTGGAGTCCAGCTCTCATATCTACTCTTTCACTGGTCAGTCTTTCACTGACAAACTCTATCCATTTTAGCCCAGAACTAATTATGGAGGGTAAAAACTCAACTCCACTGATCATCACACCTGTCAATCACAATAATGAATTTACACCCCAATATGAAATAGGAGATGAAAGTCATAAGGTTGAAAATATCCAAAGATATTTTAAAATAGACAAAGATGTTTGCTTTGCTGTTTCACCTCTCTCTCTTGCTTTAAGGTCCATTTAGATTTCCAAAAGTCAAAGAGGTGCTGATAGTGATCAAGGCCTGTACACCCTTGTGAAAAAAAAGTGCACTTTAGTATACTTTTATAAAGTGTACTTATTGCACAAATAATACTTAAAAAGAACACACTTAAGTGTGAATTAAATGTAATGTTTTCAGTGCTTAAGTGCATTCTATTTGTAATTAATTTCAAATGTATCACAGATTAAGTTCATATTAAATGCAATAAGTTGAACTTTTGAGTGATTTTTTTGAACAACTTAAGTGGTACTTTAATACAACTTTATGATAACCTTCATAATTACATCTAGTATGTTTAAAATATAGTTGAAGTGCACTGCTTAATGTACTGACAAGCAATTAATGTGAAATAAAATATATTTTAATATCAGTTAAATACACTTAAGTGTGAATTAAATGTAAGTTTTCAGCGCTTAAGTGCATTCTATTTGTAATTAAATTCAAATGTATCACAGATTAGTTCATATTAAATGCAATAAGTTGAACTTTTGAGTGATTTTTTTGAACAACTTAAGTGGTACTTTAATACAACTTTATGATAACCTTCATAATTGCGTCTAGTATCTTTAAAATATAGTTGAAGTGCACTGCTTAATGTACTGACAAGCAATTAATGTGAAATAAAATATATTTAATATCAGTTATTAATACACTTAAGTGTGAATTAAATGTAATGTTTCAGCCGCTTAAGTGCATTCTATTTGTAATTAATTTTAAATATATCACAGATTAAGTTCATATTAAATGCAATTAGTTGAATTCCTGAGTGATTTTTTTAAACTACTTAAGTGTGACTTTAATACAATTTTTTATGTACTTTGAAATATGGTAAAAGTGTACTTCCAAATGTACTGACATTCAATTAATGTGAACTAAAATATACTTAAATGTAATTTACATGTACACTGTTATATCATTTAATACATTTGTAATTACATTATTTACATACTTTATTTAATTTAATACATTTGTTATTACATTATTTGTAGTTACATATAATAATGAAGTTACAATTTAGTATATTTCAAAATATTACAATCAACACAAATGCAAATT
Organism: Culter alburnus; assembly: GCA_028476615.1. Classification (NCBI taxonomy): domain Eukaryota; kingdom Metazoa; phylum Chordata; class Actinopteri; order Cypriniformes; family Xenocyprididae; genus Culter; species Culter alburnus. The sequence goes on along the minus strand of JAOTNS010004038.1, from coordinate 512,194 downwards.
GAAACCCTCTACATTTATTGACAAAACAATTTCTAAAACAAATACACAAAAACCTTTTTGTTGATGCACACAAGAAAAACCCAAGAAACACTATACAAAAACAAACAATTACAACACTTTTAACTCTCATATAGAAAGAGTCTGGAGGACAGAGAGGCTTATATGCACTATCATTTTCTCCCTCACATACAAAGGTACCTAAAGCTTAACCTACCCATCACTTTCTGCATTTTTACATTTCAGAAAAAATCGGTATGATCTATAAGATGTAAATAAGATACAAACAAAAATGTATACAAACAAAATGTAAAGAAAAGAAAAGATTCAAAAAACTTTGGGTAACACTTTATAATAACTTTTATTAGTTAACTATTTTAGTTAACATGAACTATGAATGAAAAATACTTTAAAGCATTATTAATCCTGGCCATTTAACATTTACTTATGCATGATTAAATCAAAATTACATATGTTAATAGATAATGCACTGTAAACTAACATGAACAATGACTATACATTTTATTAACTAACTTGAAAAAAAAACTATATTTTTATTACCTAATGTTAACAAAAGATGAATAAATACTGTAAAAAAGTTAATGCACATAGTTAGATCATGTGTCTAATATATTAATTGATGTTAAGAAAACCTCAAATGTCCATGAAGCTGCGCACCATCTTACACAGTATGCGTAAATGGACATGTTCCAAAGAGGCAGGAAAGTAAAAAAAAAAAAAACCTTGAGGAAAAAGATAAACAGAAGGAAAACAATTGTTTGTAAACAGAGTCAGTCCATTATTATAATTGGCTCAATTGAATGAAAGCAATAGATATAGATATATAGTTGCACTCCAAAGTTTATATACACCTTTGTAGTTTTGAAAATAATCAAAAATGAAAAAAAAGACATTTGATGTTCTTTTCCACCACCCTCCTAGACCCATTTGGTATTCCTAAAGGCAAAAAGTTGCTGATAGTGATTGAAGCCAAGATGTGTACTGTGTAACGATCATCTCCTCCACTTTAATACCAGTTACAGTGTGAAATAAATATGAATGAACATCTGAAGGTATGTTATAAGATACAGTACAACTGATCCATAACATGTCACATTTAATCGCTCAGATCAGTGTTTCAACCGTGGAAAGACGTCAATAAAACAGCTTGTAAACAATGTCATGTAACGTCACATTTACTTCAGAAAAATCATATTCAGCATAAACTCATTAGTCAGCTATAGAGAGGAGCATTCTGCTAATTATATGCACCACGTTACATATTCATTATAATTTTATTTTAAATATTTATTTTACTTATAATTAATGTATTTAATGCATGTTTGAATAAATCATTTATAACAGCCATGATTTAAATGTTTATATTTCAAAAAACGAATTGGAGTAGTAAAAATGATTATATAATTCTAAAGTTAGTATTACAGTTTTTTTCAGTTGCTAACATACTTTTGTCCAATCTGTAGTACATTTTCAAAAACTCTAAACACATTTAGCAGAACATCCGTCTGTTGTGGCCATACTATTAACACAATTCATGTCGTTTTCATACAAAATGCAGTCAATTAACACGTTTCTAAAATGCTTACATTTTCTTTTCATATAAGCATACCTCATACCAAAATCATGGATCTTTCTCATCTTATTTGCAATGCTTAAACACAGCAAGTCAGAAATGAAGACCTAATGTTCCAATCATTAAATATAGGATAAAACCTATACTTCTGCAACAACAGCAGCTCAAAAAGTATTGAAATATACATATAACACATACTGAAACAATTGATAAGTATTTTTATTAGCAGATCACTGAAATATTTGGCAGATTCCAGTCTCAGTAAAATAGGACTCTTTGAATCGGATTGTTTCAGTGTGTATGAGAACAACACAGAGGAGCAGAGAGAAAATAATATCTGGGGTGAGGGAGAGGAATTGATGAAGGAGGAGAGGAGAAGTTGGATCAGGAAGTGAAGAGAAGAGGTAGAGGAGAGGAGGAAGAAGTGTGCTAGATTGTGCATCTCTATGGTTTTCCCCCTTACACATGATGAACCTATGAAAGCTTATTTCTGCCATAAATAGAAAATAAAAAAAGGTAATTGTGACTTTTTATCAAAAATATTTTTTATTTTGCAATTGTGAGTTTATATCTCACAATTCTGACTTGTATTATTCTCAGAATGTGAGATAAACTCACAATTGCAAATAAAAAAAATTTTGATAAAAAAGTCACAATTACCTTTTATGCTTTTTTATTCTGTGGTGGAAAAAAAAGCTTCCATAATAACCAAAGACCATGTATGTTGGATTGTTGTTGATCAATGGCAGCAATTTCATGTTTCATTTCAGTAAAAGCTTTATACTACAATGATTCCACAACCATTGTTCCATATTTACAAAATATGTGGTCTGCACAGGGCACTAGCTACCAAGTGGACACCATCCCACCCTCATGAGTGCACCATCAACACCACACACCCACCCCCAGAAAGAGATTTCAACCAAGAGGGACACTATAGTTCTGCATAAGGGACTCATTTGACCAGTAGCTGCCCTGAGCAATTCTGTTACTTTGTTCTTCTTCTCTTTTTCTACTGCACATTCTATAAATAATGACTCACTTCTGTTGCCAAGAATGCACACATTCAACACTCAACCAAACATGTAGAATGGCTTACATGCATTATACTTTTACTGCAGTAAAAGGAAAACTGAATTTTAAAAACTATGGATTTCATATTTTCTGCAGGTAGAACTGAAACATGACAGTAATGAAGTTTTCATAATGCCATCAGCTGTTAGTATTTTGACAGTCATTGCACTTTGATTGACAATGTCATGTGGATAGAAAACTAGTGCTAGTGTTTGACAGAACGACATGATTTTGAATCAGGTTTGCTGTGTTTGATAGAGTTAGTATGTGTAGAAAAAGGTTTTTAGCATTTTGAAATGTAGAGTTTATGTTTATTTAACAAAATATGATTCTGAGCAGAAAAATTAACTATTTGGCTAATTGTGTGATGTAGGTGCGTTGCTGTGTTAAGAGTTTAGAAAAAGTACTTAAGTATTGGTAAACGCTTGTTAGCAATTGAAAAAAACTGTATAACTTTATTATAAAAAAAAAACTATTTATGTAATTTAAGTGTTTGTATGTAAATAAGTTTATTTTAACCTCAATATATAGTAATATAGTACCAAGTGACTCCCTCGTCTAGTTTATAGCATTATTTGAGAGATTTTTTTTTCCTCAAGAAAATTTGTCATTAACTGTATCTGATATACATCCAAAATAATCGATATTGAATCGAAATCGAATCGCAAGCTTGTGAATAGAAATCTAATCGAATCGTGAACATTGTCAATACCCAGCCCTACTGAATACTGTTAGACTTAGCTGAAAAATATAAGACACTATTTATTTCATTTGTATCTTTGTTCTATATTTATCTATGCTTATAATTTGTTCATTATTTCTATGTGCATTCACTCACCTACAAAAATCAACCCAATCCTCCTAGAATGATTACTTCTTTCCAAATAGAGCTATTTAAGTCATCTGGTGAATTTTTTTCATATCGCAATATATATTGCAGAATTTTTTTTTTGCCAATATCGTGCAGCCCTAAACCAAATATTATTAAACTATTTCAATTATAAATTATGTGCTAACTAGTTTTGATTGACTCCCGCATATTTTGCTATTATACTGCACTTATTTCCGTTGTTGGTATAAGTGGCAGGGGGTGGTAATAGCAAGATGGTAGAAAACTATAAGTTTCTGTCTGATAACGTTTCTTTAGTCATTCGGCCATCCTGCAGCCTAAACCACTGTAGGCAAATCACCCTAAACCTTGCAGTATCTGCAAAATAATTTTAACAATAAAAGGGATCATAAAAATATGCATGTTGTCTTTTTATTTAGTACTTCCTGATGAAGCAGTTCATTCTGCAAGGTGTAAGTAAACTTTTGACTGCAAACCGCATCACCTAAGATGAATTACCTCAGTCATCAGGACAACACTGTAGTAGAATCCTGGGAGAAGCTCCTTCACATTTCCCACAATCACCAGGATTCCAGTGACACACACCATCTTCACTGACACTGGCCTTTAAACATAGAGAACATTTTTATAAATGTTATTATTCCTACTTTACAGGGAATTAAACATAACTTTATCAATTACACAAATAGATAAATAACCCAAGACCCAAGCAAATTGAGCGGGCGTTCACACAGAATGCGTTTTGCTTTGAAAATAATGATATAATATCATTATAAAATATAATGATGAGATGGGGATTTGTAAGTGCAGGTGAGAATTTATTACTTGCAAATAGAAAAGATTCAAAGCATTTAAAAGCTATAAGGATAGCTGATGGCAGTGTTTAGCTTGTAATGTGTGATCAGGATGTGCTGGCTGAATTAATAGCAGAATTAATGGCAAAACTTGTAACATCACCTCATCAATACGGGTCTTTGATTCCACACAGCTTACACTGTATCTCCATTGACAGATCTGTACTGATCCTACAAAATGAATATATAACTAGATAAGCACAAAATATACATATTACAAAGACAAACAGTAATTGAACACCTCACTTTTCAAATGCAAAAAGAAAATAGATTATAAGCCGTATTTCTAGAGGGGGTGATATATTGAACATTACTGGTGGTTATAATAGCGTTTAGATGGATTAAATGTAAATGTCTTTGAATGTTACTGTCACGGATCCCTTGTTCCCCTGGACTCCATTTCCCAAGATCCTCCTGTTTCGTCACCTGCACTCACTTCCCTCGTCAGCTCCTCATCATCACGGATCACCTGCACCTGGACTCTATTATCTGCACTCCCTTTATCATGCACTCACTCCCTGCACTCCTGGTCCGTTCTCTGTTGTGTTTAGTGTATGTGTGGTGTTCCTGCCTTTGATTATTGAAGTAAAAGTATATGTTATTGTGGAAATCCGTATCTGCCTCATCTCTACCTGCATACCATAACAGAAGAACGGACCTTAAAACCGACCGGATTTTCCACAGGAAAAGGAAAAGGATGGAGACTTTCCCCAGCTTCTTGGCTCCTGCTTCTCCCAGGCCTCAAAGCTCCTTCACTGCCGGCGATCGCCTCATCGGGCTCCTACAGGTGGGTCGTTCGCTGGAGAGGTATGTGGAGGAGTTCGTTGAGCTCGCTTTTTTGTCTGACTGGCCTGAAGCATGTTTGATCTCCTTGTTTCTGGATGGACTAGATGATGACACCATCCGTTTTGATGAACCCGATTATCGTTTCTCCTTAAGCGAAACTATAAATTCCATTTTATGGTTAAATGACTCCAAATTCGTAGTTGATTGGGTTCAGGATGGGTGTCTGTCTCTAGTCCATCCAGAAACATGGTTGGCCGGGCCAGTCAGTCAGCCTCCGTCTTCCTCCGCATACCCCTCCAGCAAACTCCCTGCCTGTCCTACACGGAACCCACACTCCTCCACTGGGTCCCGTAAGCGGAGGAGGAGGAAGCAAGCTGCTCCAGTCTCTCCAGAGCCCGCTCCAGTCTCTCCAGAGCCCGCTCCAGTCTCTCCAGAGCCCGCTCCTCCAGAGCCCGCTCCCGTTCCTACGGGGATTTTAATTGTATTTGAGGGAATGAACTGGACCCCTCTTCCAGCCTCCCACGAACCGCCTAGCAAAACGGCTTGGCTTATTGACTTCTCCTCCGAGCCCTCAGCTCCAGTCTCCGCCGCCGAGCCCTCTGCTCCAGTCTCCGCCGCCGAGCAACCCGCTCCAGCCGCCGCCGCCGCTCCGCCGCCGCGCCGAGCAACCCGCTCCAGCCGCCGCCGCCGAGCCTCAGCTCCAGCCGCCGCGCGCGAGCAATCCGCTCCAGCCGCCGCCGCCGAGCAATCAGCTCCAGCACCGCCGCCGAGCCCTCAGCGCCAGCAGCGCCGCCGAGCCAGCCGCTCAGCAGCCGCCGCCGAGCCAGCCGCTGCCGCAGCCAGCGCTCCAGCGCCGCCGAGCCAGCCGCTCCAGCCGCCGCCGAGCCAGCCGCTCCAGCCGCCGCCGAGCCCGCTTCTATGATGAACTGTGTTATTGTAATATCCAGCCCAAAGACTGTTTTCCCTCCCTGCCTCCCTCTCCCACCTCCTCCCACCTATGTCCATACTGCACCTCCACCTCAAGCCCCCTCGCCCAGATCTCCACCTCGGACCTCTGGGCGATTACCTTCACCCCGGCTCCAACCTCCCTCTGCTCCACCGTTGTCCATCAGTCCACCAGTATCACCAGTATCCATCCTGCCTCCACTCACACCTTGGTCACTCGTCAGCCTGCCCTCCCCTCTGGACTACACTCCTCCGTCTCCGCTCCGTCACTCCGTCCCTCGGCTTCTGTTGGCCTCCTCACTCCCCCCGGTGTTCGTTTGTTGGCTGTCTTACTGCTTCAACTGCGGCCTTCTGGAGCCCCGGCTGCGCTTCGGTCGGCGGAGCCTACAGTTCCGCCATCACCCGCCAGTCCTTCAGTGACGCCTGGGCTCAACGGCTCGAAGGCTTCGGCTCCTGACCCGCCATGGCTGGCTTCGACTCCTGACCCTCCATTGCTGCCTTCGGCTCCTGACCCCATCCAGGGACCCCATGGCCGCCTTCGGCTCCTGACCCGCCATGGCCGCCTTCGGCTCCTGACCCTCCATGGCCGCCTTCGGCTCCTGACCCTCCATGGCCGCCTTCGGCTCCTGACCTCCATGCCGCCTTCGGCCGCTCATGGCCGACTCTGGGGCCGCCCACGGCTCCTGACCCGCCATGGCCGCCCACGGCTCCTGACCCGCCATGGCCGCCCACGGCTCCTGACCCGCCATGGCCGCCCACGGCTCCTGCCCATCCTCCTGACCCGCCATGGCCTGACATGGCCGCCCCCTGACCCGCCATGGCTGCCCACGGCCCCTGACCCGCCATGGATTTTGGACCTGCCCTGGAGACCTCCACTCCAGTCTACTCCTCCCCCTGCACCGGCATGAGGTCTCCAGGGCGCCCGCCCCCCTCCCGGTTGTTACATCTACGGCGCGAGGACGCGCCTACCGGGAGGGGGAGGTACTGTCACGGATCCCTTGTTCCCCTGGACTCCATTTCCCAAGATCCTCCTGTTTCGTCAACTGCACTCACTTCCCTCGTCAGCTCCTCATCATCACGGATCACCTGCACCTGGACTCTATTATCTGCACTCCCTTTATCATGCACTCACTCCCTGCACTCCTGGTCCGTTCTCTGTTGTGTTTATGTGTATGTGTGGTGTTCCTGCCTTTGATTATTGAAGTAAAAGTATATGTTATTGTGGAAATCCGTATCTGCCTCATCTCTACCTGCATACCATAACAGTTACAAGATCAGATCTTTAAGTTATGCAAATTTAACCTTAAGTCATTTAAAATGATTTAAAAAGTCAGAGTTCAATTAAAATATTTTCAGCAACCAAATTCTTTGAACACGCCCACACACGCGATCACATTCATATATAAGAAATTATTATAATGCAATCATAAATAAATTATAGTAAACATGAATAATTCACCTCCATATTGCGATTAAACTAAACAAGTTACACTCTTAATGGCAATAAGAACTGTTATGTTACTGTGAAAAAATAAAATGAAGAAAGCATATATCAAGATACTTACTTGCTTCTTTATTTGTAGTACATAACGTCTCATCTGTAGTCATCCAAACGTGCGCTCCTTTGTTTTCTTCTTCTTTGATCAGCAGAGTTGCCTCGCGCATCGCGATCACAGAAAGATGGCTGAAAGTGCTTTTTTCAAACTCTGGTGAAGTAGTGCGCCGTCATGACGTAGTATTTTGGCGCATGCGCATTAGACAAAAAGTTTATAGGCTATAATAATACGTGCATGATTTAATTTCTGTTCAAATTGAAGTTTTTCTAGTTCATTGTTGTAGTTCGACTGTACGTTTAGAGAACTTGACTCATTCACCTAATTAAAGTCAATCATTTTTACAGTTTAGTCTGATTAAAATTATTAATGTATTTTAACTGAATATGAATTAAAATTAATTTTGTTTAGATTTGTTAAACCTTTGCTTGCAACTAATGCAATTAAATATGTTTAATCGACTTAGAACAACATAATGATATTAAAATTATTAGACACATATGTAAAGTACAGCACTATTGCATTAAGTATCACAAATTCAGCACTCCACAAATGACATTTTATGTCAAATATTATGTAGAAAACTGACACTAATTGAGTTTAGAGCAGGAGCTGGTGATAAAAATTTCAACAATAAGTTGTACTGGATTATACTGTATAAGCAAGTGTATTGAAATTCAAAAGAAAAATACATTTCTGGTGTATTAATGCACACAGTATATATTAAAGACTAAGCACATTTAAAATACATTTACAAATGTCATTTTGGACAACACACTTAAATTGAAATTAAAATAAATTATTTTTTCATGTGCTTTAGCATATTAGTCAATACATCAAAATAAGTGTACTTATTTAAAACACTATAAAGTCATAATTAAGTAAAAATTAAGTGCATTTTTTAAAAAGTGCACTTAAGTGTGTTTAGAAATATTGTCATGAAATTGTACTTTCTTTAAGTAAAACTTAATTAGACATTGTTCTAAAATGCATTTTTAAAATGTGCACTTAAGCGTGTTAGTAAATATTGTCATTAAAGTGTACTTTCTTTAAGTACAACTTAATTAGACATTAATACAAAGTGCATTTTTAAAAAGTGCGCTTAAGCATGTTAATAAACATTGTCATTAAAGTGTACTTTCTTTAAGTAAAACTTAATTAGAGATTATTAAAAAGTGCATTTTTAAAAAGTGCACTTTAGCATATTTAGAAATATTGTCATTAAAGTGTACTTTCTGTAAGTAAAATTTAATTAGACATTATTACAAAGTGCATTTTTAAAAAGTGCACTTAAGCGTGTTAATAAATATTGTCATTAAAGTGTACTTTCTTTAAGTACAAATTGATTACAAAGTGCATTTTTAAAAAGTGCACTTAAGCGTGTTAATAAATATTGTCATTAAAGTGTACTTTCTTTAAGTACAAATTAATTAGACATTATTACAAAGTGCATTTTTAAAAAGTGCACTTAAGCGTGTTAATAAATATTGTCATTAAAGTGTACTTTCTTTAAGTACAAATTAATTAGACATTATTACAAAGTGCATTTTTAAAAAGTGCACTTAAGCATGTTAATAAATATTGTTATTAAAGTGTAATTTCTTTAAGTACAACTTAATTAGACATTATTACAAAGTTCATTTTTAAAAAGTGCACTTAAGTGTGTTAATAAATATTGTCATTAAAGTATATTTTTTAAGTACATTAAGTGGCCTTTAATTTTAATTATATTATATTATCTGCAAGTGCACTTTTTAAAAAGTATATTTTTAAGATTTGAAGTACACAAAAAGTACACTTTCAATACAATTAAGTGCACTTCTTTTTCACAAGGGCAGGTCAAGATGTGTGTCCATCAGGGGTCAATGAACTGTCACACCTTTAGTACAGAGGGGGACAGTTATTAGCTGAATATATTAATAAATGACAACTGACACTGAACATGAATAATACATAAGGAGTAAAACAAATTAGAAAGACCCAGTTCCAGTGAAATATCTTCACAATCCATGATGATTTCTGAATCATTTTGGTGTCATTGATGTCAGTTTCTCTCTGCAGATGATGAGGTTATGAGATCATGTGACAGCATCTGAAATACACGATTGAGTTTAGAGATACAGTCTGTCTCTTCCATTTGTTTCTGAAAAAATAATTATTTTTATTAAGGCCAAAAGTAGCAAAAATTGACAGTATGTATAAACCCTTTACAATGTAAAAAAGGAAAAGTGATATAAAGTCATTGGATAGCTTTAATGCTTGTTTTTGTTACTGGGTATGTTTATGCATAAAGTAATAATAATAATAATAATTTAATAGTAATAATAATTTAAAAATCTAACAATATGGATCATAAAGTCATTTTCTCTGTTACTTGCTTAATGGAGAAGTGGAGACAAGATCCCTTAACTGAACAGAGCTGGTCATTTCTAAATGTTCTGTTAAACTAAAAAGAGAGAAAAAAAGTTTATAAAAAACTAGTTATAATTTTAAAGTTCAAATTTACAGACATTTTAAGAAAGAAATCATTCACCTGTTGAGAGAGTGTTGACAGTCTGTGTAGTTTGATGGTTGAGCTCCAGAAAATCAGTAATGATGTGGCTTTGACTGTTACTGATTTGAAAAACAAAAAGGCAGGAATAAATAACCCTAAACTCGAACACAAAGAACCATTTCAGCATATAAAGGGTTCTTCAGGACGATACGGTTCTAAACAGAACTGTCACTATGTGTAAAGAACCATCTTTTTTTATAGTACCTATTGTAATATAATATCGTCACACTATAGCAACACTCTTCACATATTTTGCTGGTGTAACTATTTTGCTATTTCTGTTGTTGGCATAAGCTGTAGTGGGTGGTGATAGACAAGAAATGTAGAGTTTTCTATCATCTTTCTGATAAGGTTTCTTTAGTCATTCGGCAACCCTGCAGCCTGAACCCCTGTAGGCAAACCACCTCTACAAAGTAATGATATTAATAATTAAATCACTGAAAACATTATGTATGTTCTGCTATACATTTTAAATGAAAAAAAATATGCTTGTTCAATAAATTATTTTTTCCATTAATATTTGTTTCATAATTTTATGCCATTTTTTTCCATCTCATCTTGACAAAGTGAAACTGCCTGTAAAATAAAATAAAATAAAAAAAACTAGTAATATGAATTAACCCCAAATCTGACTTTTGAGGCAAGATTTCATTTAAACCTGAGTGACCACTGTGTGTGAAACAAATACAGTATTACAAGGAGCAAATGAGCTTAGATCAGTTCTAATGGAAATGTTCTTACACAAAATACACATAAAATATACTTTGAGTAAGAGTAAAATAAGTATGTTTTCTGTAAATACACTAAAATTTCACTTAAGCAAGTATGCTGGTGTTAAGCATATTTCTTAAAAACGTTACTAAAATTAGTTATTACCAAAGTACTTCTAGTAAACTTTTTAGAAATATATTAAAATGCAATTCTACTGTATATATTATAAAAGACTGAGTTTGGCAAGGAAAGAGTTACGCAGATGGAGCGTTTGCCACCTGATTTGCCGCTGAAGAAGGCAAAAGTGTGTTTTCTCAGAAGAAGGTTTCACAAGAACTTTCAGTCCAAATCATGCATCATAAAAACACAAGAGAGGCTATTTGAGCCCTGCAGGTAGTGGGCGGTCAGGGACCACAGTAAACCCAGGACCTGCCAGATCCAGTTCTTCAGCCCAGGGGTTTTGGGAACGGAGCGGTCCCGCAGATAAGACCGGCCTCTCCATCCATTTCCTCTCGCCCTCCCAGCACTCCAGTCGAGGATAATTTCCTCTCACTCTGTTGTGGGAGATCTGCGGATAAACCGAAAAGAAAAATCAGCTATTACTTGACTGAGCAGAATACTAAACAAACAAGGAGCGTAACTGTGGCTGGGGAGAAAGATTGAGATGTGATGAATTTTCAGGGTGGTGTAAATGACCAGCTGAGAGCTGAAGTTAACCACAAGAGCACAGAGACACATGAACCTACAGCGAGACAAAACTCCTGTGAAGAGAAACAACAGGCAGACATTCAGAACAAAAATGGGACAAGAAAATACATCATCCTATATTTAAATATGTCTGTTTTTATAACTACATTTTTAATGGTAAAAGACTGTAAATATGCTTCAGTAAAAACCTGTTTCAGCATCATTACTGCAGTCTTCAGTGTCACATGATCCTTCAGAAATCATTCTGATATGCTGATTTGATACTCAAGAAACATGTATTATTATTATTAATGTTGAAAACATTAGATTTTGCACAAAAGATTAAGCTTAAAAGATCAACTCCACAGCAACTACATAAATTTATCCACTAACCATTCAGAAACGTCCAGTTTCATTCTAAAAGTTGTAACTTCTTCCTGAGTCTCTCCATCAGTGTCGACTCCGGTTTGAACAATGTAAGGCTGAACACCGTTACTGACAATCCTCATTTTGGCTGCGTGAGATTCTCCAGCTTTGTTGTTGTTGAGCTGTTAAAGCTCCGCCCTCTTCTGGAAAGGGGGCGGGAGCAGCAGCTCATTTGCATTTAAAGGGACACACACAAAAACAGTGTGTTTTTGCTCACACCCAAATATGGTCAAATTTGACAAGCTATAATAAATGATCTGTGGGGGATTTTGAGCTGAAACTTCACAGACACATTCTGGAGACACCAGAGACTTATATTACATCTTGGGAAGGGGGCATTAAATGTCCCCTTTAAGTGGGGACCCTTTAAGTCCCCTTTCAACGAAATGTCAAAGTTTAATTCTTACCATTAGGGGGTTGTTCATAATCTCAATTTATCGCACAAAAGAGTAAATAAGCAGCTGAGATCAGTAAGACTGTGTGTGTCTTCAGATCTAGATGTTGTCAGGTTTGGTGTGAAGCGTCTGAACTGCTGTGTTTCCTCTGGGTTTTGTTCATGCTGCATTTGGGTCGCACCGCAGCCATAAATCTGAAATTAAATATCTCCCCATCCATCCCTCCCTCCCTCCCGTGTCCCTCTGTCCTCCCTCTGTCTGCGTCCAGATCTCTCGCTCAGCCTCTGTATCTCCTGCATCTCAAAGTCAAACTTCTTAAAGATATAGTTCAGCTGAAAATACACAGTTCTGTCATTTACTCACCCTCATGTTGTTCCAAATATGTTTCTTTTACCTGTGAAACACAAAAAGAGAAGTTTACAAGAATGTTCAAGTAGTCCATTCAACTATGTTTTTGCAGTGAAAATAATTTTCACTCAGGAAGGGCTAGTAAACTTCACAATCACAAAGAAACGGCAAGTAACACATTGAATTAAACATGACATTTTGAAGTAGAAAGACTGAAATAGTTTAGTTTATTTTACAGTATAAACTTCTTTTATGCTGCATTACTGTTAACAAGTTAAATGCTTTTTAAAACACTTCTCAGATTATCAACTCATCCATCTAGAACTTTTAACACAGTATCAAATGTTACTGGTGAGATTAATCTTAACATTTATCTTTATCATGATAATGCTTTAATAAGCATACAGATGTACAGCCAGCTTTGAGATCTGGAGAGATACAGATTAAAAAACAGCAAAGAAACATGAAACTGGATGTTTTAAAGGACTTGAGAGAGATTCAGAGTGCTTCAGGACGGCTAATGATGATGAGAGGTGTGAGCCAAATTAAACCAGAGAAATACAGTGACAGGACCACACACACACACACACACACACACACACACAAACACACACACAAACACAACACAATACACACTCTCTCACACGCATGCACGCAACATACACACACACACACACACCAACACACACACACAAACACAACGCAAGACACACTCACACACACACACACACACAACACAACACACACACACACAAACACACACACACACACACAACACACACACACACACAAACACACGCACACACACACCACACACACAAACACACAACAACACACACACACACAACACACAGACACACACAAAAAAACACAAATACACACAACACAACACACACACACACAAACAAACACACACACACACACATACACACACAAACACAACACAACACACTCTCACACACACACACACACACACACACATACACACACAAACACAAAGCAGACACACTCACACACCACACACACCACACAAACCAGCATACACACACACACACACAACACACAGACGCACACAAAAAAACACAAATACACACACACACACACACACACAACACACGCACAAACAACACACATACACACACACAAACACACACACACACACACACACACACACACCACACAACACACAACACACAAAAACACAATACACACACAACACAACACACAAACAAACACAACACACACAACCACACAAACACAACACATACACACTCTCTCACACACACACACACACACAACACACAAGCAACAGCACACCACAACACACACACACACACACACACACAACACACACACACACACACACACAAACAACAGACACACAAACAACACACATTCACAACACACATACACACACAACATAACACACACACAAAACACACACACACACCAACACAATTGCATACACACACACACATACACACAACACACACAATAAACACACCAAAACACACACACACACACACACACACACACAAACACACACACATGGGTTTCCACAGACATAATCATTTTTATACTGTACAAACTGTATTCTCTCCTCTTACACTAACCCTACCCCTAAATCTACCCATCACATAAAAATTTCTGCATTTTTACATTTTTTTAATCAAAACTTAATCACAAGATCTCTTAGTGTGAATAATAAGCTGTTTTCCTCAGGGAGACCAAAAAATGACCCCACAAGGACAAGGATTTCAGATATTGGCATCTTTGCGGGGACATTTTTTCCCTATAACATAGTGTTTACCTGAACGACACACACACACACAAATAGACTCTCCACTGAAAGACAGACAATATATCTGGTGTGGATCACAGTTGTCAAGGACGAGATGTTCAAGCTCTTATTTGCAGAGCAGTTACTGGGGTTCACTTAGCCTGATGTTGCCAACGCTGCACCTTTATTAGATATACTGGCCTAAAAAACAACCGCACTGACATTTTGATGAAGCCAGCGAGGCAGTTTGGTTCTGTGACGTGAGAATGTGAGATGTGCTGTTCTGAATATGTGAAGTGCTGAGTAGATGCCGTCCTCTGTGTCTGAAGCCCGCGGCTCTGAGGAATTTCCCGATCCGTTCTGGAGGCTGTGAACGTGTGGCTATTCTCAGTTCTTTGCAAGTTTATGCACAAACCTAAGCACAATTTTTAGATATTGCTTAATAATTATAGTGTTGGGGTTCGTTTAATTCTTTAATCCCAACTATGAGTAATAGCAATACAGTCAGATGGAGAATCAAATGAAACTTTTTTTTTTAATTTAGAAATGTTTAAAAGTTTGGGCTTGATAAGACTTTTTTTAAATAAATTAATACTTTTATGCATTCAGCAAGGACACATTAAATTGAAAAGTTGCAGTAAAAACTTTTATAATGTTACAAAAGATTGCTATTTCACATAAATTTCAGAAATGTTTTTTTGAGCAGCATATCAGAATGATTTCTGAAGGGTCATGTGACACTGAAGACTGGAGTAATGATGCTGAAAATTCAGCTTTGATCACAGGAATAAAATTTTACTCTATATTCACATAGAAAACAGTTTAAATTGCAAAAATATTTCACAATATTAATGTTTTTACTGTATTTGTGATCAAATAAATGCAGCCTTGTTGAGCAGAAGAGACTTATTTCAAAAACATTAAGAAATCTTCCTGACCCCAAACCCTTAAATGGATGTTCTTATAGACCTGAGGTTGGTTTAGCAGGTTCTGTGAGGTTCTCCATCTGTGTGGAGGGTGAGGAGGACAGTGTGAGCGAGATGACTGTCAGACTAAACTCTCACACTGCCAATACAAAAGACAATAAACACTGACGCTGGAGGCTGGCTCCGCCCTCCGGCTTCACCCTGCCAGATTCCTCTGCTGCTTAGAAAAAGCCATTGTAGAAAAACCACACTGTTTATTACCCACTTTTTCCAACAAAAATTGGGCCTTAGTGAGATTTTGGGAGTTTAGACGTTTGTGTCCAATCTTTTCCAACACAAGAAGAAACCTGCTGAAAGACCCACAGCAGTCAGAGATCACTGATGTGATTAGAGGTGTTTGCTAAGAGTCTGAGATTTCAGCAAACTCCTAACAAGCTGTTGAAGTGCTTGCACAGAATGTTTCAAGCCTTTAAGGAGAAGTTTGCAGATTTTCAACCAGATTTGTATTGTTACAATGTCTATAGTATATGTAAATGAACAATGCATACTTGCACCCAGATATCCCTCTTTATTTGTCAGCAATCATCCTGCTGACTTTTGAAGCTCCAGGGTTTGTTAAAATTACAGATCGTACTTCCACATTTTTACATTCTCCCCACAGACAGTTGAATCGACAGTGCAAATCAAAAGTGGCGTGTAATGCAGTCACTCCTACAAGTCACTTTTGAATTTTATATATAATATACATTGCTTAATTGTAGTCTTTTAAAAAAAGCTCCTGAATTAATAAACTAAATGCAATGTAGTGTTGTCGAAAATATTGATACTGAAATATCTGAAACGCTTCGAATACTCTTTGAATACTTCGAATATTTTCCGTAGAATAGATACATGATACTACACTCTAAAAATGCTGTGTTAAAAACAACCCAAATGGGTTAAATGGACAAACCCAGCAATTGGGTTGTTTTAACTCAGCAGTTGGGTTAAAGGTTTGCCCAATGTGCTGGGTAATTTTATTTAACCCAACTATTGTTTAAAAATTATTATATGGCTGCTAAAAACGAACCCAAAATAGGTTGGAAATTAAAAATCAGATACATAATTACTAGAGGCAACAATAATAATCAAAAGGTGAACATTTATTATTAAGCAATTTAATACATGTTTATTGTTTAATTATTATTCACTAAACTATTAATAAATGCTCATTTATTAACATATAATAAATGTTAATTTCCAGCATATTTTGGGTTAATTTTAAGAAAACAATACAGTAATTTTTTAACAATAGTTGAGTAAAATAAACTTCCCAGCAGGTTCAGCAAACATTTAACCCAACTGCTGGTTAAAAACAACCCAATCGCCGGGTTTGTCCATTTTCAACCCCAACTTGTGTTGTTTTAACCCAGCATTTTTTAGAGTGTAGCTGCTCTTTCTCACTCTCTCATCTCTCTCACTCATTTCATTTACTCCATGAATACTGTTGGTGTTACAGGGCTTGAATTTCAGCGTGGTATTGCACATAATTTTACTATTCTCAAAGATTTGTGTTCACACCTAAAGTGCACACATAAAGCGCCTCTCAGTACTAAATTGAGTTCTTTTTCACTGATTATTTTGCTCACACAAATAATGTCAAAATGGTGGTGAGTATCACATAAACACAGTCAGTTATGTTTTAAGTGAACAAACATTGAGAAAGAAAACGCATGTGTAACAGTATAATGGATCTGTGCGTCAGGTCTTAAAGTGACAGCAGCCTAATATTCCTGCTGCCAAATGATGAGATAATATTACAGTTTTTCTTGATTGTTTACACACATTTTCTGAAAGCATGCCTCATACTCTCAGAACTCTACACACAAATCAAAAAACACACACACAATGGGCAAAACCCCTCAATTCTCCTGCAAAATGAAACTTTACATTCAAAACAATGTTCTTTCTTCTCAAAATGGTATTTTATTTTCAAATGACACACACAAACCATCATATGAATAGACATTTATAAGAACCAGTTGAACACTGATGTGCTCTATGTAAAACACTATGATGAATGGAAAACACTCTCTCCATTCACATAATGACTTTGGTCTTTATTTGATTCAGTGTTACACTTACTACAGACAGCACATACATAAGTGGGTTGTAAAATATTTGTAGTATATAATATATTAATATATATATAATATATATAATATATATATGCTGCTCTGCCTCTGTTTCATTGTTGGCATCCATTGCTCCAAAACAGAAGAGCTCACCTGTTGCCCTTTTATGCTAAAGCTCTGTTTACTAATTGTAAAAATGTGTGACAGGTTTTGCCCATGTGATGAGTCAGTGTGCATATTTGAATGGCAGTGTGTTCCTTGTGAAAACAAGAGATTTTTCTGCCCGAAAATTGTGCCAAATGCAGAGAACTGTGTGTAGTGTTTTGAAAAAAGTGTGTTTTAGAACTGCAATGTGAGTGCAGGAATTGTGCTTGTAGTTTAGCAGAATTGGTTCAGGGGGTTGGTGCATGAGTTACATGTTGTGGTCATTGTGTCTCAAGTACCAATATTTGTGTGTAAACAATTGAGAAAAACTGTAAAAAATATATCAGTTTTTCCCCATGGTATCAATGTCAAGTGGCCAGTAAAAATGCTGAGTGGCTAGTAACTGTGGAAAACCACTAGCCACAGTGGCTGGTGAGCAAAAAAGTTAATGTCAAACCCTGTTTATACATACATATTTATACATTTTGTCCTCAAAGTTGATGTGTTAGAAGCAGAAAAATGGGCAAGCGAAAGGATTTGAGCAAGTTTGACGAGCCAAAATGTGATGGCTAGATGACTGGGTCAGAGCATCTCCAAAACTGCAGCTCTTGTGGGGTGTTCCCAGACTGCAGTCACGTGTGGAGCGAAGGCTGGTCTGTGTGGTCCAATCCAACAGACAAGCTACTGTAGCTCAAATTGCTCAAGAAGTTAATGCTGGTTCTGATAGAAAGGTGTCAGAATACACAGTGCATCACAGTTTGTTGCATATGGAGCTGCATAGCTGCAGACCAGTCAGGGTGCCCATGCTGACCCCTGTCCACCACCGCTGAAAGAGCCAACAGTGGACACCTGAGCATCAAAACTGGAAGAAGGTGGCCTGGTCTGATGAATCACTCTGGATCAAGAATGGTTTGAGGAGCACAACAATGAGTTTGAGGTGTTGACTTGGCCTCCAAATTCCCCAGATCTCAATCCAATGGAGCATCTGTGGGATGTGCTGAACAAACAAGTCCGAGGCTCCACCTCGCAGCTTACAGGACTTAAAGGATCTGCTGCTAACATCTTGGTGTCAGATACCACAGCACACCTTCAGGGGTCTAGAGGAGTCCATGCCTCGACGGGTCAGGGCTGTTTTGGCAACAAAATGGGGACCAACACAATATTGGGAAGGTGGTCATAATGTTATGCCTGATCGGTATTTATATATACATACATACATACATATATATACTTTTCTGTGTGTGTTTGGGTGGCTGCATTACAGAGTTCTGTCTTCTAGGCTTTGCCACCTTCCTGCTGTTTCCCTGGATTACTGGCTGCTGTTCCCCAACAAAGACTGAAGGATGTTTGCACAGCTGGATGACCAGAGAGAGAGAGAGAGAGAGAGAGGCTTCAACTACCCCAAAAATATCAAACCTTCCAATTCCCCGTTCAGCACTTGCTGTGTTTTTTCAGTGTCAGTGTAAAAGGTGCAGCTCTGCGTCAGTATTTATTTGCTCAAGATGATGACCCAACTGTGAGAGTTCAGGATTTTTCAGAGAACCTGCTTTGTTAGTCATGAAGATAAAACTGTCTGCTATTTTTGTTTCCATTACTGTCTTTATTGTGTTTATTTTATCTGAATTGCAGGTTTTTTGTCTCCCAAGAATGAAATCAGCGTCTTTGAAAGTCTTGATAGATGATGGCGTGAGTCTCTGAATAGTTTGGGAATTTGAGCAAACGCAGAGGGAATGTTGTTGTTTTGGCTTCATTTAAAAAGAACGAGATCATCATGACCCATCATTTAATCACTGAAACCATTTTATAATGACTAAAGTAAAATTACAATAACTCTGAAATCTTTCTAGTCTCAAAATACAAAACTTGCTGATAAAGACAAGTAGAATCTGTAAACAAAGTTTTGATTGGACAAAGTTAAAAATAAATTTGATATACTGGACAATTTGCAATGACAGTAAGCTCATTTTTTTTGCACTACACTCTTAAAAATATTAAAGTTTTTTTTATTGGCATGGAATCTTTCCATTCCACAAAAGGTTCTTTATAGTAAGAAAAAAGATTCTTTTGATTTTCAAAATGTTATTTTATGAAAAAAATGTTCTTTTAAAGGTGCCCTAGAATTAAAAATTGAATTTACCTCGGCATAGTCAAATAACAAGAGTTCAGTACATGGAAATGACATACAGTGAGTCTCAAACTCCATTGTTTCCTCCTTCTTATATAAATCTCATTTGTTTAAAAGACCTCCGAAGAACAGGCGAATCTCAACATAACACTGACTGTTACGTAACAGTCGGGATCATTAATATGTACGCCCTCAATATTTGCATATGCCAGCCCATGTTCAAGGCATTAGACAAGGGCACGTCTGGATGTGCACAGCTGAATCATCAGACTAGATAAGCAAGCAAGAACAATAGTGAAAAATGGCAGATGGAGAGATAATAACTGACATGATCCATGAGATTTTTAGTGATATTTGTGAATTGTCTTTCTAAATGTTTCATTAGCATGTTGCTAATGTTCTATTAAATGTGGTTAAAGTTACCATTGTTTATTACTGTATTCACGGAGACAAGAGAGCCGCCGCTATTTTCATTTTTAAACACTTGCAGACTGTATAATTCATAAACACAACTTCATTCTTTATAAATCTCTCCAACAGTGTAATGTTAGCTTTAGCCACGCAGCACAGCCTCAAACTCATTCAGAATCAAATGTAAACATCCAAATAAATACAATACTCACATAATCCGACGCATGCATGCAGCATGCATGACGAACATCTTGTAAAGATCCATTTTGAGGGTTATATTAGCTGTGTGAACTGTTTTTATGCTGTTCAAGGCAAGCACGAGCTCCGGGCCGGGGGAGCGGGAGATTTAAAGGGGCCGCAACCTATATATCAGTGCATAGTTAATGATGCCCAAAAATAGGCAGGTAAAAAAATGAATTAAAAAAAATCTATGGGGTATTTTGAGCTGAAACTTCACAGACACATTCAGGGGACATCTTAGACTTATATTACATCTTTTAAAAAGAAGTTCTAGGGCACCTTTAAGAACTGATTACTGATGATTTTCTATGGCTGCTGTGAAAAACCCCTTTTGGAACCAACCTTTTTGGGGGCGGGGGGATGTTTTTTTTTATTTTTTTTTTTTTTTTTTTAGTGTCGCCTTATTATGGAAGCTAATTTTCGACACTAAATAATAAAAAAAGTAATTGTGCCCTTTTATCTCACAATTCTGACTTTTTTCCTCAATTGCGAGATATAAACTCATAATTGTGAGTTTACAATCAGAATTGCGAGATATAAACTTGCAGTTGCAAGACAAAAAAGTCAGATTGCGAGAAAAAGTCACGATTGTGAGTTATAAAGTCAGAATTGTGAGAAAAAGATAGAATTGCAAGATATAACTTGCAATTGCAAGAAAAAGTCAGAACTGTGAGAAAAGTTAGAATCGCGAGATAAACTCGCAATTGCGAGAAAAAGTCAGAATTGCAAGAAAAGTCAGAATGGTAATCGCAATTCTGACAATTGTGAGTTTATATCTCGAAATTCAGATTTTACAACTTGCAATCATGAGTTTATACCTAAAAAAATCATAATTATTTTTTTTATTCAGTGACCGAAAGAAGCTTCCATACCTTATAGACTGGCTAAATGAGTAGTGTTTTCTGACAAGACAGCTATTCTTTATCAACAATACCCAAAATGCATACAAAACAGTCTTAACAATATTACAGCCATGAACAACACAACAGTGCATAGTTCCTCTTTTCACTGGATAAGTGCCTTAAAGTACATTGCTGTTGTGGTGGCGGTGGGCAGGCTGAGGTCAGTTTGGGGCTTTTAGCACCTCTGCAGCTCTCTGGATCCGATCTGCAAGGAGCTGCAGGAAAAATCCCAAACAGATGTCGTTCATAAAACATGCATTTTCAATTACTCGCCCCCCTTTGGAGCGCGCCGCATGCACACGGCTCTGAGCGCAACCCAACACGGCCCTGCTAATGCTCAGGAAATATTACATCACTGAAAACTAAACTGGTGGGTGTAAATATATTTTTGTGACCAGTTAACAAACTCAAGACTCCAAAATCCTCTTTAGAATTCCCCGCTTGACTAATGTCCACTCCGGTTCCCTTCCTGCTGGCCGGAAAAACAGCGGGAAATACCCAATATTACAAACAAAATACCTCACATTAAATGTAATCTAATTCAGTGGTGACAAGCCAGCAGGGTTATTATCGTTAAATAAAACTATTAAAACATCTCTTTCAAAGCTGAAATAAAATACAATATAAATATTAGATGAAAAACTAGTTGAAAACTAAAATAAGCTGAAGCACTAAAATTACTAACTGGAAATGAATAAAAACTAAAAGTGAGCCTGAAAATAAAGCTAAAAGTGCAATAAAAAGAAAAGTACTATAAAAAAAATAAATTATATTGCTCATACTTAGGGTGAGTGATTTATGCAAAGTGCTATTAAAGGTGCTTTATGTAATGTTTTAACTGTACTAAGCGTAAAAATACCAATGTGTTTGTGGAGATTAGGATGCATGCTAAGTTTAAACAACTGCTACAGCCAGTTATCCTACTTTGAAATGTGCATTCCGGGTCGGAATGTCTGTTTTTGTTTTGGAATGTGTGATCCCGCCCACTGCCGATTTAGCCAATTGTATTTCAACACCCCGGCTTTAGAATTTTGTGTTTGAAGTTCCATTTTCGCGACAGCTCTGTATATTTCTATAGCATCACTGTCGAAGAGTAATTAGCTGATCAAGTGGATTGTAATGTTTGAAGTGGATGTCATAACAAATATCAGTAGCCCGGGAAGATTTTAAAACAAGTGGTTCATTCATAAATCCGTAAGATCTTGCCTTCATGCTATGGAAACTCTCAAACAACTCTCTACAATATTTTGAATTTGGGCTGCAGTTCCCATTTCAACCACTAGCTGTCAATATTACATACTGTACCATTAAACTTTGATGCTTAGTTCATTACACCTACAGACCAACGTGGAGCTGGCCACTGAGATAAGCAAAACACTTATTTCTTCATTAAGGGCAACTCAAAAGTAGTTGTGCATGCTGATTAAATAATATTTAAATAATACTTTTCGCAAGAAACGTATTTTTCATAAACACCATATCAACCGCATAGCAGCGTCCAGGCAACCAGCCATACCTTTTTACAAAAATGTCCATGCAAAACTCACTGCCAAGCATGACTCATTTTCTTTTAAAAACTGGCAGAAAAAAGTTGTTTATTTACTACAAATGTTAGTGAAACTTAAATCTTAAAGACTCTTATGGGAAAGCCTTCCAAAAATGCACCTGGACAACTTTTTTTCTCCAATTAACACTCCTCAAACTGGCTTCCAATACACAACTCAACCATAATGCAAGGGGAAAAAACCCACGCAAACAAGTGCAGAAATCAACACCGCCTCTGGAGGACCTGGAGCTCAAAGCTGAGATATTTACAAGGAGTTCATAACAAATCAAAGCGCTCTTCGTTTTATGTGTCGTTTTAAGTCTTTTGGCAAATCGACACACAGTTTGTTGAATTTCTCCCCAGATATCGTGCTGTTGGTTGGAGGCCCTGAGAGTTTGGCATGCCGCTCGAACTGAGACGTCAAAGCACTCTCCATCATCCCTGGAAAACCTCCGGGACTTTATTTAGAGGCCGAGAGCCCAGTTCCTCCTGAATGAGAGATGGCTGAGCCAGTCTTTGTTTTGTGAAAAGCTGAAAAAGAGCAGCAGAACATGACGAGGGAAACCAGGGACCAATATTTTGCAAAGAGCTAAGAAAGACAACAATGCTGTATTTCCACTTTTCCCAGCTATTTAACTTCACATCAGAGTCCGTGTTGGCCGGATTCATGCCAGTTTTGTCAGGCAATGGAGGCCGACAAGAAGTGTTGTTTTTGGAATGACGCCGCGCCCTTCGAATACTCAACCTACGCCGCATGTCTGCCAACATAAACCCCCAAAGCCACAGCCCTCACACTGCTGACGGGCAGAAATTAATCGTGAAGGCCGTACATGGGGCTATTTATCAATGGCCGCTCTAATGCGTAGGCTGTGGCGAGGAAGGCAGGGTGCATCA
Organism: Culter alburnus; assembly: GCA_028476615.1. NCBI lineage: Eukaryota > Metazoa > Chordata > Actinopteri > Cypriniformes > Xenocyprididae > Culter > Culter alburnus. The sequence goes on along the minus strand of JAOTNS010004038.1, from coordinate 488,338 downwards.
TGGGAGCCGTGCCACTGGGAAAAGAGTGTTAGAAAGCGAGAGAGAGTAATTAGCTTTGGTTCTGGGTAAAAACACACTCACATGCAAGGCATGGGAAACGCTACAATCTCAAATACCAGTAACTGATCTCACTGGCCATGTAAACTGCTGCCCAGAGCAACATCCCAGAATAATCGCTTACAAAGATCAGTAAACAAACAAGGTTCTCAAGAATACAAAATGCTACGTCCCTGCGGACTGAACGCACACAAATACCCAAAAACACTGTCATGAAACGCCACAGCAGAAAGCTCCGCCCACTCAAACATGACTCCGCCCTTCTGACGTTCTCACCAGGGTTATGTTGTATATGTTGCAAGTCACAGACTGGACTGATGAAACCTGCGATGATTAGTCTACTATTAAAACATGAATTTAATGTAAACAGTAAGTCTATAATATTCGCAGTTCATAGAGACATGCATACATAGCAGTTACAGCATGAAATAATATTTAAACCTATAACATTTTACATAGATAACTTTTAAAAGTAGCCTATAACATTTTTATTTCACAATTCTGACTTTTTTCTTGCATTTGCATGTTTATATTTCCCAGTTCGGACTTTATATCTCACAATTCTGAGTTTATGTCACAATTCTGAGGGAAAAAGTCAAATTGTGGGATATAAACTCACAATTCTGAGAAAAAAAAAAAAAAAATTGTTTCTTATGATATATAATATAATATATATATATATATATATATATGACTTCATATACCTCTAGTATCATCTGAAACTTCTAAATGAGCTTAAATTTATTTAGGTTCAGTAATTTCACTTTAATGGCAAAATAGGTCATTTTCATTGCCATTAAAGTGAAATAACTGTGAAATTAAAGGGAGTGAATTAAAGTGAAATAACATAGCTTGATAACAATGTTCATTTTAGAAGAAAATTTTAGACGCCACTTAGAGGCTTTTGCATATATATATATATATATATATATATATATATATAAACTTTTGATGTTAATTGTAAAATAGCATATATTTTAGGCATCACAACAAAATGATGCTATCTTGTATCCGATGCAATGATGCAATCTTGTATCCGAACAAACTAAATATTATCAGCATGGGTGTACGGTTTAATTATGACTAATTATACGATCAACTACAACAGGATAACACAAAAGCATGTTGATCCAGTTGATACCTGTAGAAAGTGTACACAAACTCTTCCAGACGGAGTCACAGTTCCACACCACACGTCTGCCAGGAAACCGGCTCGGCTCTCCCACTCTCCCACCACAACTTATTGAAATATTAAAATAAAATGTTGTGGTTTGAGGTAAGCTAGTGTGAGCGAACAGCAGCCGACCGCGGACTGAGCCCAGAGTTCTGTACGGGCACACGGGCCTATACACGAACTCAAGTACCAGCATTACCTCCAGTAATCAGCTCAGGTGGCCATTTTCCAAGCTTTAAAAATGGGCATCATTAAACTGTGGGCTGTATTAAATGCTTGGATATTTATAGGCATTTATTTTGTAGAGGCAAAACTCATTCTCTGCCATAATAGCACCGATAGGAGTGACTTGTTTACCTTTTGGCTCTCCGGGTGGAAGTTTGGGTGTCACCTCATTAAAAATTTTATCACCTTACATTCTCCTGTTTTTTATAAGATACAAGCAAATGCTCTCATTAAAACTTTTTTCACTGGTGCATATAAAGAAAAGCAGAAAAACGCCAGGCTGTCTCTCTGTCTGGCACCTGAGGTGTGTTTCTGGCCCGTTTATTTGTTTGTAGTCGTGTTTGAAGTGCAGCTCTTGCCGCGGTCAGCGTCCCTTTTGTCTAAGCGTCCACTTCCTGTGCTGAAAATGGAAAGCCGGGCGACTGGATTTTAACCGCCACGCCAGGCTCCCCACGACTTCCTACACAGGTGTACGAAACCTGCCCGTGACCCTCATTTCTTCTGCTTTGAAAACACATAAAATGTCGGGCGTTTCAACGCCGCCAGAAACAGGCTTTGGAAAAAGGTCCAAAAAAAAGGTATTAGAAAGTTTTTCCGTTGTAAATTTTAAGGGGGGCTGAGGTACGGTTCAGGCCAGAGCGTTTGACGACTCTGAGAGCGGTGGAGAAAGACTTCAGCTGTGTTTGGCACAGGAACCTCAGAGGCCGACAGAGACAACCGTTAAAAGATGAAAGACAATTCAGGACTCTGAACCAATGAAACGGATTTGTTGCTGTCTGTAGCTTCAGTTTGGGCACGATGATGAATACTTCTGCTGATAGCCAGCTCTACCAGTGAATAAATCCCACAGAACATGAAAGAAAGAACAGGACTAAACAGACTTTATATAGTTTTTTCTTTTTTAATTTCTGTGTAATTCTGCAGAATGTCTTTAAACATGGTTAAATGTGTTAAACAGAGATGAAGTACTGCACTCTTATTGGTAGATTAAAGCACCATAAAATTTAAATACAGGTGAGGGATGGGGATGTCTTGAAGTTGTGTGATGTGAATTAATGACATGAATGTTCAGTTATTATGAAACTGTGTATTTTACTTTAATAATGCAACATTTTTCAAGTGAATCAGGACATTCATAAATTAAAAAATGTAAATTGGGACCTGATTATATATTCCCAGATTATTGGGAATTGATTAGATAGCGAAAAGTAGGTGTTTCAGACCAAAATGAAGCCAGAATGTGAGTGTAAAGTAAAGTAAAGTAAAGTAAAGTAAAGTAAAATAATAAAGATGAAACTGGCTAAAGATGGTTTGCTGGTTAAAATAAATAAAATAAATAAAATAAATAAAATAAAATAAAATAAAATAAAATAAAATAAAATAAAAAGATGAAACTGGCCAAAGATGGCTTGCTGGTCTATTAAAATAAAAAAAATAAAAATAAAAAAAAAATAATAAAAAAAATAAATAAAATAAAATAAAATAAAATAAAATAAAATAAAATAAAATAAAATAAAATAAAATAAAATAAAATAAAAAGATGAAACTGGCCAAAGATGGCTTGCTGGTCTATTAAAATAAAATAAAATAAAATAAATAAATAAAAAATAAAAAGATGAAACTGGCCAAAGATGGCTAATGGTAAATAAAATAAAATAAAATAAATAATAAACATAAAATAAAATAAAATAAAATAATAAAATAAAATAAAATAAAATAAAATAAATAAAAATAAATAAAATAAAATAAAATAAAATAAAATAAAATAAAATAAAATAAAATAATGAAACTGGCCAAAGATGGTTTGCTGGTCTATTTTTAATAAAATACAATAAATTAAAATACAATAACATAAAATAATAAAGATGAAACTGACCAGAGATAGTTTGTTGGTCAATTTAAAATAAAATAAAATACAAGCTGACCTAAGATGGTTTGCTGATCTGTTATTAATGTTATAAAATGTTATAAAATAATAAAAATAAAATGTAAAAATTCAAAATGAATAAGATGAAACCATTAAAAATAAAACAAAATCCAGCTTAAACCAGTCTAGGATGTTTTGCTGGTCTTGATCTTCCGGACTGACCATCTGAAATGTGGCCATAAGTGGTAATAAAATAAATAATATAAATAATAAACAATATTATTAAAAAATAAATAAATAAAATGAATAAAAATAAGGCAATCTTTTATTAAAAAATGTAAATCCCAGTTCTGATGGATAAAAATCACAAAATCCCTGCCCTACATGACTCTGAAATGTGCCACATTACTAAATTACTAAGTAAAATGTGGCCAGAGAACATTGAGACTGGAAAGGCAGAATCATGGCACTAACAGACACACGCTGATGTGATCGCTGGAGAGTGTGTGCAGTGATAATGCGGTAGATGGATGTGTTGGGGTTACAGGGCGAGAGACGAAGATGAGAATCAGGGTGGAGGGACTCATTTTACAGAGGCACAGGGCAAAGTCTGGAGAGGCTATTACCACACACACACACACACACACACACACACACACAGGACGGCAGACATCTGCACCTGCGGCTCTGACCCGTCTCTGAGCGTCTGCTACTGTCATTATGGGTCCTGTGAGGTCAGGGAGTGTCTCGCTGCCAGAGTGCCAACCGTCAAATAATCACAGCCTGTGTCCGTGTGCCCCGTTTCACTCGTCATGTGATATAATTATTCATATAAAAACAACCGCAGCAGTATAAACAAGAAAACCTGCAATATCTGAAGGCACCGCAAGAATCCAGAAAATCCTGTGCAATGCCACACGCAACCACAGCTAGAGAAACACAAATATTCAACACTTACGAACACACTGCAGATCAAAATATACCCCATACTGATCGCCACACTAACAAAGCACACACTTCTCAAGAAATACATCATAACATTACATCTTTGTTTCTTTTAAATACATTACAGAACGATGACATATTCTGACAGTTAGAACACGTGTTCGTCAGGCCAGCTGGGCGAATGACAAACCACTGGCACTGAACACAGCTTTCTAACCGCCTTCCCGCTGAAGAGACGTGGAACTACAGTTTCGGCATGAGGTCACGACCCTGCAGAGGTCAGCAGTGGAATTTTTGGAACTATTACATCATCTTTATCTTCAATTTGAATCTCATATCACAACTACATTATTTTCAGGGTTGCCAGGGGGTTGCTATATGGTGTATAAGATATTCAGAGTGTTGTTTTTTGCATTTTGCCAGGGTGTTATAGGGTGTTCTCACTGGTTGCTAGGTGGTTACTTACTGGCTGGCTCAAGTCAAAGGAGTACACCCTCAAGTTACTGTGATATTCTGGTCTCGTAAACATCCAGTATTATCTTCCTTTATGTTGGTAGCACAAACAATGCAGGGCTTGCAAAACGAAACAAAACAAAACAAAACAAAACAAAACAAAAAACAGATGGTTTACTGGTCTATTTAAAATAAAATAAAATAAAATATAAATAAAATAAAATAAAATAAAATAAAATAAAATAAAATAAAAAAATAAAAAATAAATAAAATAAAATAAAATAAAATAAAATAAAATAAAATAAAAAATAAATAAATAAAAAAAGAAACTGGCCAGAGAAGATCAAATAAACAATAAAAAACAAATTAAAATATAAATAAAATAAATAAATAAATAAAATAAAATAAATAAAATCAAATAAAAAAAAAAATAAAATAAAATAAAATAAAATAAATAAAATAAAAAAACCATAAATCTATTTTTATAAAAAATAAAATAAAATAATAAATAAAATAAATAAAATAAAAAATAAATAAATAAAAAATAAAATAAAATAAAATAAAATAAAAAATAAAAAAATAAATAAAACAGGTCATAGATGGTTTGTTGGTCATAAATAAAATAAAATAAAATAAAATAAAATAAAATAAATAAATAAAATAAAATAAATAAAATAAAATAAAATAAAATAAAATAAACAGGTCATAGAGAAAATAAATAAAAAATAAAATAAAATAAATAAAATAAATAAATAAAAAATAAAAAAAATAAATAAATAAATAAATAAAATAAATATAAATAAAATAAAAAAATAAATAAAATAAAAAAATAAAATAAAAAAATAAAATAAATAATAAAATAAATAAAATAAAATAAATGAAACTGGCCAAAGATGGTTTGCTGTCTATTTTATAAATAAATAAAATAAATAAAATAATAATAGAGATGAAACTGGCCAAGATGGTTTTCTGGTCTATTTTTATAATTAAAATTAAATTAATAAATTAAATTAAATTAAATTAAATTAAATTAATTAAATTAAATAAAATAAAATAAAATAAAAGAGATGAAACTGGCCGAAGATGGTTTGCTGGTCAAATAAAATAAAATAATAAAATAAAAAAAAAAAATAAATAAAATAAAATAAAATAAAATAAAATAAAATAAAATAAAATAAAATAAAATAAAATAAATAAAATAAAATAAAAATAATTAATATAATATAATATAATAAATATAATATAAATAATAAAATAAAATAAAGAGATGAAACTGGCCAAGATGGTTTGCTGGTCTATTTTATAAATAAATAAAATAAAATAAAATAAAATAAAAAATAAATAAATAAAATAAATAATATAATATAATATAATAATATAATATAATAAATAAAATAATAGACGAAACTGGCCAAGATGGTTTGCGGTCTACTTTTATAAATAAAATAAATAAAATAAAATAAAATAAAAAAAAAAATAAAATAAAATAAATAAAATATATAATATAATATATATAATATATATAATATATATATAATATAATATAATATAATATAAATAAAATAATAGAGATGAAACTGGCCAAAGATGGTTTGCTGGTCTACTTTTATAAATAAATAATAAAATAAAATAAAATAAATAAAATAAAATAAAATAAAATAAAATAAAATAAAATAAAATAAAATAAAATAAAATAAAATAAAAGAGATGAAACTGGCCAAAGATGGTTTGCTGGTCTATTTTTATAAATAAAATAAAATAAAATAAAATAAATTAAAATAAAATAAAATAAAATAAAATAAAATAAAATAAAATAAAATAATTAAAGGTGAAACAGGTCATAGATGGTTTGTTGGTCTATTTTAATTAAAATAAAATAATTTAAAATAATAAAGATAAAATAAAATAAAAGCTAAGATGGTTTGCTGATCTATTATTAAATGAAATTTAAAAAAAATAATAATAAAATATAAAAATTAAAAATACCATTAAAAAATAAAACAAAAGACAGCTTAAACCAGTCTAAGATGTTTTGCTTGTCTGGATCTTCGAGCCTGACCATCTGAAAAGAGGCCAAAACCCTTTTAAAACCAGCCAACATACCAGCCCTTTGTTTCTTTTCAGGTTTAATATTTCAGGTTAGGAGATTCAAATCTCTCTTTTCAATAAACAAATTGAGGCCGGTGTTGGTAATAATCTAAAGGCTGCTGCTCTAAATCATTAGCTGAGGCTGAACGTTTGGTTTATTGGGCACCAACGCGGGGCCGGTTCTCCCAGGAGCCTCTTTCTCAGTGTGACGTCTCCGTCTAGGGGCCGTGGTGCAGGGCTGAGAGAGAAATGAAGAAAACAGAGGTGTGTTAGCAAAGCCTGTCAACCAAACAACTGTCACACACATACACACACTGTGTTGACTCTCAAAAGACTCAATAATGTAATATTAAATGTGTGCATCATGTAAGGATCAACCTTTTCTCAGATACTGCTTCTAAAACTCCTATAAGGTCAAATACAAATAAAACAAAAAGACACTGTCATACAGTAAGAGTATAAAGCTATAAAATAATGAGATAGCAGATCTGTGCACACTTTGAGGCATTGTAAAGACCTTCTGGTGTCTTTCTGAACATCTGAGAAGCTGCAGACTTAAGCAAGTTTCCATTTGCTCTCTATTTAATCTCATTGCAGAGAAACAAATGAGTTAGATATTTCTTCCTGTGGATTAAAATCTTAACAAGAATCTACAAGCTCACATTTGCATATAAATCGCATGTTACTATATGCTACACATGAAGTGTGCTGCTCCTACAGGCCGGGTAACACAGAAGGAAACTTCCCAAGTGATCTGCACTGCAGCAGTAAATCATCTCTAATGAATGAAAGGTTGAACAACCCTCCGGCCCGGCATATATCTCCACGAGAGGAGTGCCGTAGATCCCAGAGCCCCAGAGAGCTGAGGAATTCTTATGTTCTCCTCAGCCTTCCCGAGCAGAACGGATAAATCTTACACTCTTCCAGAGCTTTCTGTTCACCTCCAGAGAAAAACACCCGTAGTCACGGACAAGAGTGGAAAAAATGAGAGAAATGTTGTACAGTCTCTAATAATGCATATGCATGTTTAAATAGGATAAATTTTACTGCATTTCTAATGCTGAAGGTAAGCATCACTTTTCTACTGTTCATTTGGTAAGTGTTTGGTTAGTTGCAAAAATCCATATAGAAAGACCCTGGCAACCACTTTAGCATCATAGCAACCATATCATAGAGATTTGGCACCACTGGAACATCTCAAGATTGTTTGGAATCACTCAGAACACCTTAGCAACTGCATAGCAATGCCCTGGCAACCACTTGAGTATCATAGCAACCATATCATAGCACCACCTCAAGATTTCTTAGAATCACCCAAAACACCTTGGCAACTGCATAGCAACACCGTGGCAATCACCCTTGCATCATAGCTAAAATATCACAGACACATGGGACAACTGGAAAATCTCAAGATTGACTGGAATCACTCAGAACACCTTAGCAACTGCATAGCAACACTCTGGCAACCACTTGAGCATCATAGAGAATTGACACCACTGGAACACCTCACGATTTCTTGGAATCACTCAGAACACCTTAGAAACTGCATAGCAACACCATGGCAACCACCCTTGCATCATAGCTAAAATATCACAGACACCTGGGACAACTGGAACATCTCAAGATTGATTGGAATCACTCAGAACACCTTAGCAACTGCATAGCAACATCCTGGCAACCACCCTTGCATCATAGCTACCATATCACAGACATCTGGGAATAACTGAAACATCTCAAGATCGATTGGAATCATTTAGAACACCTTAGCAACTGCATAGCAACACCCTGGCAACCACTTGAGTATCATAGCAACCATATTATAGAGACTTGGCAACACTGGAACACATCAAGATTACTTGGAATCACTCAAAACACCTTAGCAACCACACAGCAACACCATGGCAACCACTCTAGCATCATAGCAACCATATTATAGAGACTTGGCACCAATATAACACCTCATGATTTCTTGGAATCACTCAGAACACCTTAGAAACTGCATAGCAATACCGTGGCAACCACCCTTTCATCATAGCTACCATATCACAGACATCTGGGACAACTGAAACATCTCAAGATCGATTGGAATCATTAAAACACCTTAGCAACTGCATAGAAACACCCTGGCAACCACTTGAGTATCATAGCAACCATATTATAGAGACTTGGCAACACTGAAACACCTCAAGATTTCTTGGAATCACTCAAAACACCTTAGCAACCACATAGCAACACCCTGGCAACCACTCTAGCATAATAGCAACCATATTATAGAGTTTTGGCACCACCTTAAGATTTCTTGGAATAACTTAGAACCCCTTAGAAACTGCATAGCAACACCACGGTGACCATCCTAGCGCCATAACAAAAAGTTTTTCAGGGGCAAACCAGTCACATTTTCTTTATAAATATGTAAAAATCTAGCTACCGCACTGTGCATCAGCGCTACGAGGAGCTTTTGACACAATTAAGCTTTGTCTAGACATCTTTAAAACCATTGAATTCCTGCAGATTAGAAGGTCCAATTAATTTAGTAGAGTTGGCAGAGGTACAGGAGACCGAGACAGGCCGCTAAAACTGTGGTCGGGCCCTTGTGGAGAGAAAAACATGCATTAAAACTACATTGGAAAAGGAGGGAAATGTCAACAAATGCAATAAGGAAAAAAGTCACTTTAAAACAAAACATAGGCCAGTCACGGCTCTCTCCAGCGCCAGGAGGGGCTGTTTATTTGTGTCATCACTCAAGAGTGACTGTGGTAGGTACAGCGCAGGATGATATTGCTGTAACGTTATATGCAGGATTATTTTGAAATGACACACAGTGGTTTTCACACCAGTGGGACGTGTGCGAGAAGACTATGACACAGACACCGGGGTGGGCTGATGGCAGAAAAGTCAGACGCAGGTATTGCCCCGTGTCACTGCGGCAGAAACCCCAGGAGACGAGAGCTGGGCAGTGTGTCATGGAAACCAAACAAAACCATGGTAAACCTGAGAATATAACAGCAGCATTGAGATAAAAAAAGATAAGCAAATGCAATGAGCACAGCAAAAACTCTTTCACTATTTTCTCACACTCATGTTGTTCCAAACCCGCATGACTTTCTGCTCTGGGACACACAAGGAGAAACTTTAAAGAATCCATTCTGCTCTTTTCTGTAAAATTAAATTAAATAATAAAAAATAAAATAAATAAACATTTAAAAAAAAAAAAAAGTCCATATAATAGTACAATTGACTCATACGGTACATTTCCAGTCTTCATGGAAAGAGTGACGTACACAGAAGTGGGAAATAAATAAACAAGTAAATAAATAAATAAACAGTTAGTCTAATAAAAACAGTCCAACTGACTCATGCTGTGCCAGTTTCAAAATGCAGAAGTATAAATAAAATAAAATAAAATAAAATAACATTAAAAAATAAAATAAATATATTCCAATTGACTCATGCAGTATATTTTCCAAGTCTTCTTGGAAAACTGACATGCCAGTTTCAATATGCATAAGTGCAAATAAAATAAAATATATAGTAAATAGTCCAATAAATATAGTCTGATTGATTCAAGTTATATGTTCCAAGTCTTCTTAAAAACATCACTTAACAGTTTCAATTTGCAGAAAATGTAAATGGATGAGAAGAGCTTTGGCAGAAACCTTTTTTATTATGATATTTATGATATTTATGAAATTTGCTCCTTAAAATAAAGCTTTTTTAGTCTTGGTAACTAGGAGAGAAATGACAGAATAATCTTGTGCTCTGGAGATTTAAACAGTGCTAAAGATGCTTGTAAGCGGGCAAAAATCTAGTTTGAGCACTTTTCTCTTTGAGACGTTCACATGTGTGTGCTACAGCACATTTACGCCCTCTTGTGAACTGTCATCAACACACACACACACACACACATTTCCTTTAGCAATGATTTCAGAGTTAAAATACTCAAACTGCCCCAGTGAGGAACCAGATAAGATCTCCATGACTTACAGTAAGCTAAAAGTCACCTTTAACTACATGGACATCTACAGTTACAAGTGCTGACAGGGAACTTTTCTGAATAAAATAAGTGGGGGGAAAAATTGCCTGTGCAATTTTCGTCAATACAATAGTAGGGTGTTGTGAATGGTTCAACAAGACACCAACTGAGGAATCATTCATGACGGTTTCAACAAAAATATGAAGCAGCACAACTGTTTTCAACACGCATAATAATCATAAATGTTTCTTGAGCAGCAAATCAGAATATCAGAATGATTTCTGAAGGATCATGTGACACTGAAGACTGGAGTAATGATGCTGAAAATTCAGCTTTGATCACAGGAATAAATTATATTTTAAAATATATTCACATAGAAAACTGTTTTTTTTCCCCACAATATTACTATTATTTTGATTAAATAAATGTCTTAGAAAATCGTAATTATTACAAACTTTTGAGCGGTAGTGTAAGTGATGCTTCCCTTAGCAAACCCCACTTATTATTAATATGTTTAATATATCTCCTACAAAACACATTTCAACCCAAACACAGTTTTGAAATAATACCTAAATGAGATGTTTGGTAAACAAAGCGTTTTGGACTCATCTGGGGAAATCTATGTGTCAAAGTATGTAAGTAAAAAAACAGAGGTGCCAACAGGCCAATAAATTTCCCAGAAATGCCTTTGAAAAAGCCATAAAAAGATTTCATGGATGTCAGTGACCCTTTGATATGATTCAATCCCACTATTTTAGCCAAGATACGGGCCCGTGTTGTGCGAGCCGGTCAGGCTGTTAGAACACTTAACTGTTTTTTTTCTTCTTCTGTCTTTTACTTTTATGACTTTCCAGTGCTGGGAGCTTGGAAAGCCGGAGCAGAACTGCTTACAAATCACTAATTAGCGTGGGGGGTAGACGGCAGTGGGGGCCCGTGAGGGGTGTGTCAGCGCGTCTGGACCCACACGTCAGAACCGACGACCATTTCCCATAAATCCCTGCTGCTTTCATGTGTGTGGTTCAAAGCCCGTCCGCCTGGAAAGTCTGACACAGGATACGCGGGGAGAGCCAGAGCCAATTAGCGTGTTCATCCCCGCGGCAGGGTGTGCGTGCCGCTCCTCTAGAACCCATCCGGGACGCCAACAACACGGCGGTCCAAACGAACATCTCTCCAAATCCTCTCCACCCATCTCAGCTCATCTCTGTCATCTCTGCAGATGCACATAAATCTCAGTCAGCTGTCTTATGTCACTCGTGTTGGCAGACGTCTGTCTCTGAGATCCACCAGCCATAAAACTGAAGAACATCAAATGCTGAGAGTCATTTGAAGGTTCGAATTCTACAGATAAATGATGTGAGGTCATGCGTTTTAGTGATCTTACCATGCTTAAGAGGAAAGTCAGGAGTGGAAAAATCAGATAGATAGATAGATAAAGTGTATAATGTTAAAACAGAAGGAGAGAGAATGGAAAATGGAAATCCCTCAGGCTCTACACTCACACAGCTCAAAATGTTAGTAATACTTTAAATGTCAAAAATGGACCAGATAAACATGCTCATAGTAGTCTGGGTGGTGCGGGATGGATTCTAATGAATGTGGTCCAGTCGTAACAAACAACCAATCAGCCGCTTGCGCCACAAATCAACAATCAAGCGGATTCTAATGTAACTCACTTCCTGTCTGCTCTCTGAGGACGGCCTCTACAAACCAACATCAAAGACAAACGTACGGCATCCGAAGAACTCTCTAACCATTCAGTGATTGTTTTTGTTAGCATGTCTTTGAATTAAAAACCCCACTCAAGCGGCATTAAACATGAGCCCATCCAAAACAGTGCTGTCTCTATGGAGACACAAGAGGGATGAGTGTAATCCATGGGGAATTTGACTAGTTAAATACTAAAAACCTCAGGCGTTTGGGAATACTCAGTGGTTTAGTTTAGTCTGCACACTATGATGAGTCAACCCTTCCCGACAGGTACAAAATGACCTGGAGAGCCTAAACTGAGCCTGAACGCTGGGAGTCTGATCTGGCAGACGGGATGGGTTATTCTGGGTCATTATCAGCTATACAAAACATTGGGGTGACAGGAGGGCACAGATTTATGACAACTCAGGCTTGTTGCATCAATTAATTAACAAAGCTAAGACGCAGGAAATGAGGATATCTGCCAGGAAATTAAAAACTGGAGATGATATAAAGTGAAGAAGAATATCATGCACGTTTTGGCTGCACTACAGAAAGAGTCTGTGGGTTTATTTATGGCGCGAATGCAATCGCTGTAAAAATAAACACAGCGTACACTCTTAAAAATACAGGTTCCAAAAGGGGGTTTTCCACAGTGATGACATAGAAGAACCGTAGAAGATCCTTTCAGTGATCAGTTCTTAAAACAACCAGTTTTTCTTAGTGTGAAGAACATTTTAAAAATCTATAAAGAACCTTTTGTGGAATGGAAAGATTCCATGGATGCTAAAGGTTCTTCATGGAACCATCAATGCCAATAAAGAACGTCCAGTTCTTTCATTCTAAAAGTTGTAACTTCTTCCTGAGTCTCTCCATCAGTGTCGACTCCGGTTTGAACAATGTAAGGCTGAACACCGTTACTGACAATCCTCATTTTGGCTGCGTGAGATTCTCCAGCTTTGTTGTTGTTGAGCTGTTAAAGCTCCGCCCTCTTCTGGAAAGGGGGCCGGGAGCAGCAGCTCATTAGCATTTAAAGGGACACACACAAGAACGGCGTGTTTTTGCTCACACTCAAATAGGGGCAAATTTGTCAAACTATAATAAATGATCTGTGGGGTATTTTGAGCTGAAACTTCACAGAGACATTCTGGAGACACCAGAGACTTATATTACATCTTGTGAAAGTGGCATTATAGGTCTCCTTTAATTCAGAAAAATAATGACATGTGGTCAGACAAACAGAATATATTCTCTGCAAGAAAATCATTTACAAGAGTAAAGAGTGAAGCATGTTCTCGTTTGCTTTCAGAGACACTGAATATCAGACTCCGAATGAGCTTTGGTTTGTCTTACACCCCGTATAACCTCAAAAAGATATAATTTACCTCATGAGCATGAGGGCCACTTATCAGAAGTGAAGGCCTAATAAAACCGACAAAATGTCACGTTCTCACCCCCACACCAAATCACAGCACTCCCAACCATGGAAAAACTAAGTGAGAACAATTCAAACTATGAGCTTTTCTGGCCACGATCCGAGCCGGCACCTCCCACGGAGCTCCCTGGATCCTTCAGGACGAGAGATCCAAACTCCCCTGAAGCTGTGAAATAGACTCACTTTGTCTAGTCAAACAAAAGGGGCAAAAGAAAAGCTAAATGTATCAGTCTGGACATAATCCCAGCTGACTTGAAACTGAAACGTGTCCAGGTTCAGATCTTTCCCTCACACCCAGACGTGCCGCCGGAATCTGGCGTGATAAAAGAAGGGCCGCTCTGGCTGAAGATCTCAGAAACCTTCAGCAAAGGTCTCTGATTTACTGTACCGATGCTCAAACGTTTTTCCCATGACACACACTTACTCAGAGAGGAGGAGAACTTTCCCACAAACACCTTGACGTTTGGGATTGCAGTATCGAGAGCAGTCCAAGACATTACAGGAATCAAGCGGGAATCAGGCATCTGAACCAGACATCCGTTGACTCTTCTGCAATACCTGAGAATAACAACTGGTCAAGGGTCAATGACAAATAAGAATGTCTGAGAAATCATCAAAGCATCTAAAAAATGTTGTTTTCGTGTGGTTTGGAAAAACCTTTGCATCATTTTCAGGAAATGTTTTTCATGGAAATATCATGAGTAAGTCATCTATTTTCTTTGCATCATGAATCTTGATCATTATTTTCAAATACAGCTTCAAAAATAAAACTTTTTATAGTTATATTTTGACAAATATTAAGTTATTTTGACATCCAACAACCTAAACTAGTGTTTCCATTTCGTAAAAGATTAAATTATCTGATATTTTTACAGGTACAATAGGAAACTTTTGGCCCTCTAGTGGATACAAAACAAAACTTGAATGCATTTTGTGGAAGAAAATTGCTTCGATGAATATGACTCTTCATAATAGATAATGCTTTTGATTTACAGTGAACTCATATAGCAGTTTATCTCTTCTATAAAATACCTTACTCACCTTTTGAGTGATAAAACACCATCTCAGTGTCGCTCACAACATTTCAAATCCCTCAGTTCTCGCCATTTCCGAAAATCCAAACCAGTGTTGATTCTTGTTTTATTACGAGCTCTGTCGCTTCTCTTTTTGCCAGCAGACTCTCCTCTGTTCGGAGTTTCAAGATTTAGCTGCTTCATGTCAACATTTCTTGCTTGTTGTGACAACTATCCTATGCCACTCCCACACACCATATGCATCAAAGCAAATATTATAGATAATGAAAGAAGTTTCACTCCTATTAATTATGTATTGGAGAAACTGCAACAAACAATATGGCGGAATATGTCCTGCCTTTACTGTAAAAGAGCCAATCGCTGATTGGTAAAGTCATTGTCACTGCAGCTGCTGTTAGAAGCTCCAGTTCCCAAAGAAACATGAGACTTGCGATTAGTACCGCACATGCGCATTGGCTGGTCTAGCCTGAAAAATAAGCTTTTTTAACACTATTTGAGCAAAATTTATGGGGCAGTTCATGTCAGAAATTTGTTGCCAATTTGAAATATGGTATTTAATTGTGAGTTTGCCAAGCAGTTTATGAGATTTCAGATTTTCCCCATTCCAATAGATAGGACTTGGTCTTGGATGCCCAATGTAGCTGCCCGGAGGTGTTGCAAATATGGCCACCAAGTCAATAGATTTTCCTTGAAAAGGACTTTGATCAAAGTGAGACACGCATGGGTGACGTATGTATGCAATTTCCCGCGAAAACCATCCCGACAGGTCTAAAATATAAAATAATTGCATAGTGAATCAGGAAAGACAAAACATGTTTTGGAAGAAGGACTGATAATGTATTGATTTCCTCCTGTGTCACATGACAACAAAATTGCACACATTAATTATACCTCTTCAAACAGGCATTATCACTATTAAACACACCCACAGTAATGTCAATCAGAATACATTGAAAAAAAAAAACTTACAAATAATAAATACCAAAATATTTTCAATTAAACTTAAGGGAGTTATTCAATATACATTGCAAAATGATTTAGAGCATTTTAAGGCACTCTTTTTTTCAGGCACTTAAATCTTTTTGCATTTTTTCCCCCCCAACATATCAAATTTACTAGTAATTTTTAAATGCAACAAAACTTGGAGCAACTTCAACAAAACTACATTTACGGACCTATAATCAAAAAATAATCACACAAAAAATTCAACATTTTTGTTTTGCATCTTTGTGCTTCCTGCATGTTGGTTGTACAATACTACACTTGATTAGATGGAC
This sequence comes from Culter alburnus, assembly GCA_028476615.1. Taxonomy (NCBI): domain Eukaryota; kingdom Metazoa; phylum Chordata; class Actinopteri; order Cypriniformes; family Xenocyprididae; genus Culter; species Culter alburnus. Next base: position 472,124 of record JAOTNS010004038.1, on the reverse strand, counting down.
AAAGATTTTTCAATAATACAATTTTAAAACATAACTGCTTAACTACATATTAAAAGATTCAGTCAAACCAGTTTACAAGCTTTTAATTACTTGTTACACAATTTGTGCTACACAATTTCCACATTTTGGGCTTTAGGAACCTTGAAAAACATCAAAATTAATTTGAATTCTAATGTTTAAGCTGTGTAGAAGAGGTGTATTCACGTCATTATGTGTGAAATTCATTTTTAATTCAGATTTTTAAACAAAATTATCATGTCACTGACAAAAATAAAGCTGCAAAAAAGGTAAATGATACATAATTCTCATGTGCAGCAAAAACAATCAACTCCAATTCCTACACACATAATCTCACCAATAACAGGGTCAGAATGGTGGTCGTATTCTGACACCAGATTTTACAGTAAGGAATTTTATGTGGTTCTTGAGGTAAAAAAGTTCCTGAGGTTTGGATCCGCTTAGTGTGTTCAAAACCTGAGCATGTAAAAACAGGAATTTTATATTTACAACATTAAAGGTTGGAAAGGGAAAAACCTTCACATGATATTGGCAGAAACATTAAGAGATGTTACAAGTTAGAAGTTTCTTTTGTAATCTTTTGTGTTAAATCTGTTTAAAATACTATGAGCAATAAACTAAACTAAAACTATAAACCACTTTTTTTTTTAATAAGAGATTGTTCCTTTATTTTACCATAAGCATAAAAGTCTAAATAAGGGATACTTATGGATTTTTCCTCAATTTAATTTGACAACACTGTCAATGGAGAATTTGGGAAAAGCTGTGTGTAACAGCAAAAGGAACTTCAATGCACTCTTAGAAGAAAAGGTTTTATATAGGAGTTCTCATCGTGGGATTATCATATGGATTTAGTTTTAGCTAATTTCATTTTGATTCATTTTTAATATTAGTTCAGTTTTATGAATCAAGTAGCTTGTAAAAATTATCACTAACAAAAATTGAAATAACCCATTAAACATGAATGTATTATGCAATCATTTAAGACATTTCATCTTAAATAGAAAGTTTTTGGCATAAAGCATTCTTTAAAATTGAGTCAAAACCCTTACATTTCTATAAAGAACCCCAATTGAATCTTTCTTTCTAAGAGTGATGCTGCCCTCTTCAGGTAAAAATGCAAATACTCCAGAGGAAAAAGCATTTATTATATTCTGTAAAAATAAATCACAAAGTTTTGAGTTCATTAAATGCTCTGTGACAGAAATCACTTGTTCTTTTTCTTTTTTTTAGCAGGAGACATTATTTCTGAGTCCTGCAGTCTGTCTTCACTCTCCGCTGCTCTCTTTCTGCTGGTTTTATCACTGATATACCCGCTGGAGTCGCTCACCGGGAGTTCAGAGGGCAAGATTTCATCCGACTCCTGTCGTTTGTCTTTTTTCTTCTTCTTTTTCTCTTTGTGATGTCTGTTTGAATTGGAGTCCACCTCCATTGTGTCCACAGTGGTTTCGTTGTTTTCTGACGGCTGCTGCAGGCTGCTGCCGTTCACAGACTCGTCCGCTGCAGACTGCTTCTCGCGCTTGTCTTTCTTCTTTTTCTTCTTGGGTTTTGGACTGTCGGTCGTGTCTTCTGTGGCCTCTGGTTCTGTAGCTGATTCTACAGTGGATTCCCTTTGTTCGGTCTGGCCCAAAAGCTCTCGCACTCTGAAAATCACCAACATTTTGTTGTTAGTAAATGAAACATGCATAAATCATGTATTAGCATAAAGTCTGGTCAAAATGTCACTCATGGTTACTCGAATGTCTCGAAAGGTTAATATCATCTGACTAACATTTAATTTAGTAATGCACTGAAATTTTTTGGGCTGAAACAGCAAAAAAATGCATTTTCAGTTTTGGCCTAAATGGTTTTGGAGGGCTGAAATCATTGACTGAAACAGTGATGTTTAAAGGCACAGTTCAAGCGGCACGTGAACCAATCATCTCTTCCTCTTTACTACACTCTACAATACTACTACAATAATGTGCCGTCTCAAAAACAAAAAAAATTTGCAAATTTGCAGTTTGCATCAATTTTTTTGAGATATGACAACTTTGAGTGAATTTACGTTCAACCAACAAGCTACATTGAGTTAGAGGAACTTAATTTGTAGCATAAACACAAATTTTTAAGTTGATTACTCAAAAAAAGTAATCAACTATTGGAGTTGAGAGCCCTGGAACCAATTAATCTTAACTATTTCAGATCAAACGCACAGCTATCAAAGCACATAACTTGTTTAACATGTATATTTAATGAACAAGTAAGACATTACTTGTCACTGGCATTAGCGCAGTCATTGCTATAGAGTCAATGTAGTGTTTACCTTCATGTATCTTCAGCACAAAAACTTCAACATTACAGAAACTCTTTTAAATGTCAAACATAACAGCAGTGAACAATAACCAGGGTTCCCACTTTTTTTCAGCGATCATTTTTCCAGGACATTTTTTTTAATTTGACAACAATGGGAATAAAAGACTGGGATTACGCCCTAAAGTAATATATTGCTCTCTAAGTCTTTAAAAGGTGTAGCTACAGTTTATTGCCATGACTTAACTATAAAATCAGTTTTTAATATGAGCTCTTAATCATACATTATGACTATGGAAGATTGCTTCCACTAACAGAATAACAAATAAAAAAGGTAATTGTGACTTACTTTTTATCTCGCTATTCTGGGGTTTTTTTCCTCGCAATTGCGAGTTTACATAATTGTGATTTGATATTCGCAATTGCAAGATATAAAGTCAGAATTGCGTGATAGAAACTCGCAACTCTGACTTTTTCCCGCAATTGCAAGTTTACATCTCACAATTCTAAGAAAAGTAGTAAGAATTGCAAGATATAAACTGTCAAATGCCAGAAAAGTCATAATTGTGAGAAAAAAAAAAAGGTCAGAATTGCGTGATATAAACTTGCAATTCTGACTTTTTTTCCTCGCAATTGCGAGCTTATATCACAATTATGTAAACTCTCAATTGCGAGAACATTTTTTGTGAGATCAATTGAGATAAAAAGTAGGTTACTTTTTTTATTTTTTATTCAGTGGCGGAAACAAGATTCCATATTATTGCCATTAATTAACTACTGATGCACACATCTATTTTTTTGGCAGTAAGTTTTGGAAGATCATTATCTTTGCAAGGTGAACTTTTCAGGATAAGAGATGGACTAAAAATAAACTCCCACACCTCACTGCCAATTCCGGAAGATAATAAACAGTGATAACTCGACTAAAGAAAAACCCAGGAACTTTTTAAAAAATAATTTTCCAGGACAACAACAAGATTTTCCAGGACATTTTACATTTTCTCTAATTTTCCATGTGTTTTCCAGGACTGGAATTTGTCATCAATTTTCCAGGTTTTCAAGGTTTTCCAGGACGAGTGGGAACCCTGACTAACAGGTCTTTCCCTTCACTAAAAACAAATAAATTTACACTTAATTTCAACATTTATTCTCCTTATCCAGTCCTAATGCAAAGCATGATGGGAACTAGAAATCCACTGCCTAATTTCTGAAGTTATCAAGACAATTTCATTAAGTTATAACAACCTAATTTTTTTGTAAAAGCCAATTAACGAGAAAATTTGAGTTTAAATTAAAGATAATATTAAGTTGATGTAATGATCAACATTATAATGTTAACAGAACTCTACAAAATAATGTTTGCAACTTAAAAGGTTTAATTAAAACAATAAATTAGAATTTCTGACTTGCAATCATGCATTTATTTAAGTTGTGGTAACAGGTCCCCTGAATTACTTTTTAGAGTGTGCCAACAAAGACTTCAGCTATGCAAAGATGGTGCTATGAATGGGAAAAATTGCAATGCGCATGGTGGAATAAGCCCCACCTTCTAAATTAAAGAGCCAATCAGGTGGCAAACAAGTGGCAAATAGGAGTTAAAATGGAGAAAAAAACCTTGGGAGAAACCAGGCTTAGTCGGGGGGCCAGTTCTCCTCTGGCGAACAGTGCTTTGTTACGAATCAGGTTGCCATCATAAATCTGATAGGATCGCAACATTCAAAGTATTTATTTCAGTTCCATCCAGTTGAGGATCGTATTCATCACGCCAGTATGGACGGTTTGTTACAGAATTAGTTTCCTTACATCACCCCTGTGTGAATATGCATCAGACGGTCAGATCAACGTACCTGGATTCCAGCAGGCCTCCTTTGATCAGAAGAACACCTGCGGTGTCGGCGTCCAGCTGGAAGACCTCGAACTCCAGGCTTTGTCCGACACTCAGGCCGGAGTCCCTCCACTGCTCTAGGCTCATCTGACTGGGCTTCATCACAGACGCATTGAAGCAGCCGTGGACCAGACAGCCCACGTGACTCATTCCCATTTTATTAATCACACCCTAAGTGACATGAAACATCTTCAGGCAGAGCAAACATAAGAATGCATTCATAATCTTGCACAGAACATGATCTCCAGCTCATGAAGATCTTGTGAATCATACCACAAGCTTCGATCCTTTCGTCGGTTGGAAGATCACGAACGATGCCTCGATGTTGAGGTGAATGAATCCCTGATCGTCATAAATATCTCCATGCTGTCCTATGATTTTAATGTCGTCATACGCCATAGGAACGCCATTCAGACTGCAAAACCAGAGAGCAAAGAAGAGCAAATGCCTGTTAAATTGCTTAGTCTGAATCTATATTAATAAATGTTGTTTATATAGAAGTTTCAGTTTGGTGCAAGAGTTTTTACCATGATTTTACCAAGAGTTTTTACTATGTTGTTTTTTACAGAAATCGCTTTTAAGGACTACAACTAATGGCTGGTAGGGACTACAACGAGCTTCTACCCGTGTTTGTGACATCACTACCCTAAAATTTACATAAAATTTGCATTTAAAGGGACACACACCAAAATAGCATGTTTTTGCTCACACCCAAATAGGGGCAAATTTGACAAGCTATAATAAATGATCTGTGGGGTATTTTGAGCTGAAACTTCACAGACACATTCTGGAGAGAGACCAGAGACTTATATTACATCTTGTGAAAAGGGGCATTATAGGTGTCCGTTAAGCTAAATAAATAAAAATTATATTAAAATAAACAAAACATTTGATTAAAATACATAAAATAATAATACATCTCACAGTAGCCTAAAGTACTACAGTGAGTAGAAAGCAATAATAATGTAGCAAAAGAAACAATATTTTCTAAATAATATTTTACACATGAAAAAACATAACTGCCTTTGGATGGGGGTCTTTAAGAATCTAAACACAATGACCAAAATAAAGCTTCAAAATGTTATATTTTGCAGCAGAAAGGACAAATATCGGTTTAATAGATTTGTAATTGCAATAAGCTATTGTAATAAGTGATCAATTTCCACACAACAACACAGTAAACTATATGAAAATCAAAACTAGTGCACTACATGTGCAAGGGTTCTATTTATAAGTTGACAGTATCTGTACTAGACTAAGTATGACAACTTTACAAAAAACAGTGCAATGTTATTACTGTTATTATGGAATCTATCAAAGTGGCAATACTATTAGAGTATCATATAAATGTGATTGATTTCCATCAAGCAGCAGCAATGACACACTTAGAAAAAAAATACTAGAGTATTTTAAAGGTATCATGACAATATCATGGTTTTATTGACGCTACCATGATAGTGGAAGCACTAACGTACAGCTTCATTACCATAATTTACCATGGTATTTCCTTTCAAGCCTATCGTTTTACCTGCCCGAGTATTTGAGCAGTTCAGCATTGAGTTCCTCCTGTATGCCGCTCCGCTTCTTTCGCAGGTAGACGGGCGGCAGAGCGATGTGCCTGCGTTGAGTGTCCAGCACCAGACACGAGTAACTCGCGTTCAGCAGCTTCACCGCGTCCGCGAACGACGGAATGAGACACGGAACCGCCGCAGAATTCTCGTCGGATCTGGCCGCGACATTTCCACTAGATATCTGCGCTATCGGTGCCACGTCCGCGGGGTTTTTGACGGGTTCCGCTGCACCGTCCTCCTGAGTCCAGTTCGCCATGCCGAACACATGTGGAGGAGCACGTGGTACGTTTGCTCGTGTGTTTGGAGGCGAAATGTGCGGAGTGATGAGCGACTACCAGCGGAGAGGAGGAGAACTACACATATAAATAAATAAAAAAAAAAAAAAAAAACCTCTTGTGACTTTTTTGCACAACTAGTTACATTATTTAAATCACTAATAGTAGCTATTTAAAAGTAAAAAGAATAGAAAATTAGAATTAAATATAAATAAATAACTGAAAAAATATTTTTAACAATGAAAAATGAATAAAGTACGAAAGAGGATTAGGGCTAAGCAATAATAAAAAAATAAAACCATCTCGAGATTAAAGTTGTTAAATTTCGAGAAAAAAGTCTAAATAAAATGTTGAGAATAAACTCATTAAATTACAAGAAAAAACTTGTTAAATTTCAAGAAAAAAGTCGAGATAAAATGTTGAGAATAAAGTCATTAAATTACGAGAAAAAAGTCGTTAAATTACGAAAACAAATTCGTTAAATTATGAGAAAAATGTTGTTAAATTTCAAGAAAAAAGTCGAGATAAAATGTTGAGAATAAAGTCATTAAATTACGAGAAAAAGTCGTTAAATTATGAGAACAAATTCGTAATTTAACAACTTTTTTCTCGTAATTTAATGACTTTATTCTCAACATTTTATCTCGACTTTTTTCTCGAAATTTAACGAGTTTTTTCTCGAAATTTAACAACTTTAATCTCGAGATGGTTTTATTTTTTTATTATTGCTTGGCCCTAATCCTCTTCCATAATAAAGAGTACTACAACGCTTACAGAAAATACAGTATAGTTAGTGTACAGTACATATATTAAAGATTTCTATTAAAACAACTTTAATAGAAAATGTTTTTGTGTGTGTTAATGGTTTAATCATCAGTCATTGTGCCACAAATTACATTTGACGTCTTTATTTCATTTTCATATGAAGCCCCTATATAAAAATATTGTAAATTAATAAATATCTTTACAGGCATTTTACAGTGTGCACTTAATACGGTCAGGATAAAAGCATTCAGTATACAGTACCATACAATATCAGGATTACAATTTCAGATTCAACATTCCCTTTATCTAGATACAGGAAGAGAGAAAGAGATACAGAAAGAGAGAGAGAAGATAATTTGCATGCTTGTTTCGGTCTCAGATATCTGTTTTCCGTACGCTGGTTGTCAAGGTCTTCAGCACTGACCTCTCCTGAGGTCATCAGGTAACTGGACACTGATTGGCTGTCTGTCGGCTCAATACCCGTTATCTGACGCTGCGTCTCTTGTGGATGCTGTCTCTGCTTCTACTGTCAGCTCGACTCAGCCAATCAGAGTGAAGAGCTGTCAGCCTGACTCAGCCAATCAGAGTGAATAACTGTGCTGTCAAGAGTGTGTGGGTGGTGAGCCGTCATGGAGAAGCGCTCCGTCCGTTGTAAGAGATTTGAGAGATGGCATTGCTGGTGTTATCCAAAACCTCCTGCGAACAGACAAACACACGGCCGAGTTTGTGAGGAGGTTGTGGTACGAGATGAGCACTCAAACAGACAGCTTCCTTTTTTAGCTACTGTATGTTTTTCCAAGTCCTGTGTGCCTGGAGAACTAATGGTGCAGGGAGAGAAACACTCTGAAGTTTAATAGTTGGGGTTTGTTCAGATAACTAATAGTAATAGAGACGTTGAAGCAAGTGTGACATATACACAGATATATACAGATATACACATTTAAAGAGTTAGTTCACCCAAATATGAAAATTCTGTCATTAATTACTCACTCTAATGTCGTTCCAAACCCGTAAGACATTCGTTCATCTTAAGAACACAAATGAAGATCTTTTTTGATTAAATCTGAGAGATTTCTGTCCCTCCGTTGACAGCCTACGCAACTTTCAAGGCCCAGAAAGGTAATAAAGACATCATTAAAGGAGACCTTTAATGCTTCTTTCACAAGATGTAATATCAGTCTCTGGTGTCTCCAGAATGTGTCTGTGAAGTTTCAGCTCAAAATACCCCACAGATCATTTATTATAGCTTGTCAAATTTGCCCCTATTTGGGTGTGAGCAAAAACACACCGTTTTTGTGTGTGTCCCTTTAAATGCAAATGAGCTGCTGCTCCCGCCCCCTTTCCAGAAGAGGGCGGAGCTTTAACAGCTCAACAACAACAAAACTGGAGAATCTCACGCAGCCAAAATGAGGATTGTCAGTAACGGTGTTCAGTCTTACATTGTTCAAACCGGAGTCGACACTGATGGAGAGACTCAGGAAGAAGTTACAACTTTTAGAATGAAACTGGACGTTTCTGAATGTTAGTGGATAAATTGATGTAGTTGCTGTGGAGTTGATTCAACTCATCCACTAGCATGTGCCGTCATGTTAATCTTTTGTGTTGAATTGACCCTCGTTTGTGAAGCAGTCCTGCGTAAAATGACGGCATGACAACAACACTCTACTACAACAACTCTTCCTCTTCTCTAAAGCAGCCCAACATGGCCTCGACCCCTTTGTTGCGTGTTCTCGGGGGCGGGTTTATGTCAATTTTAGGGTTAGTGATGTCACCAACATGAATGAAAGTCTTACAGGTTTGGAACGACATGAGAGCGAGTAATTAATGACAAACTTTTTTTCCATTTAAGACTTAAAATAAATGTTTAAACTCAAACTAAATATGTTTTACAGTCTATTTTCATAGAAGAACCTTTTTTAGTTCCATAAAGAACTTATTTTATGAACAAATTCTGTGTACTGGCACTTTAATGTTTTTTCGTGCACTGGTCAATTATGATATTTTGTCTTCTTTCAGAAACTATATAGTGGAAAGAGAACATACACACTTAAGTGTTCATTTATTTATTTCACTTCATCTATTTGTTTCTGTAGGGCCATATTATGCTCTTACACAAAGTCTTGATTTTGTTTTTGGGCTCTGCTAGAATAGATTTATATGCTTGAATGTTCAAAAACACCTTATTGTTCATATAATCTACATTGTTGCAGCTCCACTCTTCCCAGTCTGTCAGTAACGCTCTGTTTAGTTCCTGTCTCTATGAAGCCCCTCCTTCTGAAAAAGCACAGTGTGCTCTGATTGGTCAAACACTTCGAGCGTGTTTGGGAAAGGTCTTGCCTCTTACCATAACCGCCAGTTTCAACACACTACTAACTCAACAAGGCCCCATCCCTTTATTAGCATACGCCTTGGGCGTGATGTGTTTGTCCCAGAAGAAAACTCAAGACTACAATGGAGGCTTTTCAGGGAGTTCAGAAACAGAGACACTGATTTAGAGAATAACTCCCTCTGGAGCAACATTATACACTAAAGAAAGATGAACATGTAAAAAAGCATAATAGGTCCTCTTTAAAGTTGAATTTTATTCTGATCTTTTGAAAGTTTTTACAGAGGGGTTTGTTCATTCACCTGATTTACATTTCATTTCAGAAAACCTTGTAATAATAAAAATGTACTTTGATTAATCAACCTAATCAACAATGGTGATGTCTATTAAATCAAATGTTTACCCGTCAATGTTTACATAAAGGCCCTTTTTAGTCTCCAAAAAGTCATATAGGAACTCAAATCCACAATAAAAAAGTAGCACATGTGTCCTACATGACTTTGGAATCATTCGCAATAAGACCAGAAACGCGTATTTAGAAAGCATTTGTAATCGAACGTTGACTGTAAGCGTGCGAGATCCACCGGCACACACAGACAGCACAGACATAACAGCTCCTGTCGTACCTTCTCTGCCATTTCGTGCGAGTGATGTAGTGAATGTTCTCTCTCCAGAAACATGCGCTGCTGTTCGCTGCTGGCCAGTCTGCAGGTCAGCCACGTGGACAGCGTGCAGCTGCTGATGCCCAGACACGCCAGAGACATGACGGCCAAATGAAGAGAGCGCATGGTGTCTGGACGCTTGACCAGTGCACGGACAAACTGGAAGTTCAGGATTCCACCAATTAACCCACAAATACAGCAGGAGGAAAATAAGATCATCTGAGAGAGAGAAAACATGCATATCATTAGCTGTTTGTGTCTACTGCATGCATACATCATTAAAACAATGCATATTGCATTAATGCATTATAAAAATAATAACACACATTGCATGCTCACAATGTTAACATAATGATGCATATTGCATGCATTCGATATTACAATAAAACTGCATAATTCATGCACACATCATTAAAATAATAATGCATATTGCAAGCTAAGAATATAAAAATATTAACACATATTGCATGTATACATCATTAAAATATGAATGGATACTGCATGCATACAATAGTAAATTAATAGCACGTAGCATACTCACAATATTAAAATAATAATGCATATTGCATGTTCGCAGTATTAGAATAATAATGCATAAGTTACACATAAAATGTTAAAATAAAAATGCATATTACATGCATACATTGAAATAAAAAACATTGCATGTTCACAATATTAAAATAATAACACATATAGCATACTCACAATATTTAAATAATAATGCATATTGCATGCTCACAATATTAGAATAACACATACAGTATTGCATGCATACAATATTAAAATAATAATGCATATTGCATAGCATACATAATTTTTTTATACATTATTACAAATGTGTTAAAAGTTCAACTGTTAGAAATTAAAATATCAATTTAATTTAATACTCCATTTAATTATTTTTGTTTACGAATTAAAGTACAGTTGTCTAAGTGCATGTTGTTGTTAAGGTGTTGTTCAGAGTGATTTCAATGCTTATAAAGGTCAAAGTAAATGAATCAGGAAGCGTATAGCACAGCAGAAATACTGTAAACGGAGGGTGAAGACGAAACCATTGTGTACTGGGAGAATGGATTGTGCTGCTCTGTGATTTTGTAATCGGTCAGACCACGTTCAGACAGTGACATTATCTGCCAGCAGAAAACTGCCAGCTCAACACTTCAGGACAGATCTGACCTCAAATTACACAAGAAACTTCTGACTCTACAGCACAGTCGCACATTAACACGTTGTCCTGGATAACACACCCCCTTTTAGTGTGCTAGAAATGCTACTGTAACAGCCTGGATAAGATAAACTGCTTACAATAAAAGGGTCTGCCAATGAGTCAAATGTAAATGTACTGCTGGTAGACAACATGATTAAACTGCCATACAACTTGACCTATTTTGTTTTTGAAGTATGCATGCAGTATGTATACGGTGCACTAAGTATGTCTATTGCCAGAAATGGACTCTCTATTTACACTAAGGGCCCTATTTTAATGATCTAAGCGCATGGCACAGGTGCACTTAGGGCATGTCCGAATCCACTTTTGCTAGTTTAACAAAGGTAAAAAGCCTGGCTCATGGTCCAAAAGGGCTGTATCTAGTCTCTTAATGAGTTATGGGTGTGTTTTGGGCGTAATGTGCAATAAACCAATCAGAGTCTCATCTCCCATTCCCTTTAAAAGCCAGGTGCGCTGAGGAGCACGGCAACAATGCACCGGCAACAATGCACCTGAACACACCTCGTTTTCAGGCCAGCACGCCCATGGGCGCACAAATGGGTGCAAATGCATTTGCTATTTAAACAATGTGGCCACTGGACGTGAACATGAAAACGGTGTTGGCCTGAAACTAGCAAAAAACACTTGCGTCGTGCCTGCTGTCGCATTGTGCCAGGTGTATGATATGTGTAAATAGCCTGTTTTTTTGGCAAAAGGCTATTTACACTAACTCCGCCTACCAATGTCTGGTTGGACCACACAAGATTTAAAAAGACACACGCTATTTAATGCGCTATATAATAGTAGCTTTTGACGCAATCGACCCAAGTTCAACTCTTACCAAACTCGCTCTTCTCCCTTTTTCCTATTACATATCAGATTGAAAAGGCATTTGTTTTCAATAAAAATGAAGAAAATATTTGAAAAGTGGAAATAAAGTGCTTAAGTGTTTAATATTAAATTGTTTATCGGTTAGGGATAGGGGTAGGTGTAGGGAGGGCTTTATTGTTCCAATAAGGCGGCATCCGTTTAATAATTTTAATGCCCATAACAGAGTGTCTATTTACACTAAGTGCAAATAGCATCCCTTGTTGGCAAATGCTATTTACACTAGCTCCGCCCACCAATGTCCGGTTGGGCCACTCAAGTTTTAAAAAAGACGCACAGAATTCAATGTCTTCAGTGGCACAGCAGTAGCAAGTAAGATTCGCAGACCAGGCTTTTAATGCGATCGATACAGGTTTGAATCCACCTTTTGCCGAGCTCGCATTTATTTTCAATAAAAAAATGAAGAAAATGTTCTAAAAGAGAAAATAAACTGCGAACGAGTGTTTAATAATATTAAAAGTGTTTATTGGGTAGGGTTAGGGGAAGGTGCAGGGAGGGTTTTTATTCTTCCAATAAGGCAGCATCCTTTTAATAATTTTAATAAGTATAATCATTTACACTCTATGATATTATTACATCATGTTAATGTACCAAAATACTGAGGTGCAACTAGTATCTGCCAATATAATGTATAGATAGCATCTAATTACTATTTACTCTTATTGCAAAGAACTGATACTTTTACATGGTGTAAATTGAATCTATCACTATTTTCACTTAGTGTAAATAGCATCTATCTCTAAGAAAATAGGCTATTTTCACTTAGTGCATATAGCCGCTGCCTAAATATAATCATTCTACACTGTTAAAAAATCAATTAAAAAAATTACTGGCAGCTCATTACCTGGAAATTATCCAGTAATTTTACGGACATTTCCGTTAACCCTAAAACACAACGGAATAGAGTGCAGAATTCTAAATACAGGTAAAACAAATATGGAAAATTCCATTAAATTAATACAGTACAATGTGCCCTATTTTTACAGAGTGTATATTATTGTTGCTTCCTCTTAATGTACAACACTGAGGAGCAAATAGTATCTGCCACTATAAGTATAAATAGCTTCTCACAACTATTTGCACTTATTGCAAAGAACTGCTACTTTTACATAGTGTAAATAGAATATATTGCTATTTTCACTTAGTGTAAATGGCATATATTGCTATCTGCACTTAGTGCAAATAGCCACTGCCTGATAGAAAAAGCGATTTATTGGCATTTCCATTCATATAAAAGGTTGCTCGGCTCATTCATGCCACCCTGAAAGTTTGCAACCTGCATACCACAATCTTTGTTCATGAGCCAATCAATATGGCGCTGAAAGAATACACAAATATTTTTAAATAGCCATCAGTGGGAAAGGGTGTGTTGGTTATGGCATCTACTAGCAGGGCATCTCTGATCCATTATTTGATACACAATACTTGCATTTTAAAATCTTGAAATTAGATTAAAATTAAAAATTAAGATGCAATATAGCTATATTTATTTCTAACTTTCACTGTTTTAAACAAAGTTTTTAGGTAATTTGACAGCAAATGTAGCATACTACTCTTTGGAACATATGTTTCAAACTGTTTCATATACAATTTTAAATTATAGAAGGGAATAAGCAGCATTTAATTTCAAACAGCCATTCTGTCATCATTTCCCTAAATTACTGCATTATCGATTCTGCAAAAACTGCATACCATCTCTTTCATCCTTTTACTGTACCAAAAATAGTATGCAGAACATAAATCATCATCAGCATACTATTATGCTAGTATTCCATTCATAGCACAGTCCATATCAGATTACACACTGAGGAGAAACAGTCAAAACACACTTTTCTGCAGTATGTTCGTGGAGCAGCGCTGCTGAGATGAGACTGTCCACCGGGACTAAAAAAGTCTATATGGTTTACAGACGAAACACTTAAGTGTTCTTGAGTAGCTCCTGACGTTACTGTCAGGAACTCAGGACCATTACAGGCAGATGGGGAGGGTTTCCTTTTAGCCGTACAGTAACATTACAGGCAGGGCGTATAAAGACCCCGTGAAACAAAATCAATCAGCAGGAGAGGAGGGAGATAAAATGAGAAACGGTAAAGCCTGTTTGAGGACGAAGCTGAAAGCTTGTACACAAGAAATCAAAGGTAAACATGTAGCGATATGAAAAGAGACAAGTGGAGAGCAGGACTGGAGAGACATGAAGCCTCCCCCAGACTGAAGTTTCACTTCAGTATTGATTTGTGATTAACACTCTCCGCTGGGGCGGCTCACTCCACTCCAAGGTGGCTAATTGAATCTCCTCTCTCCAGTGAAGTATCCTGGGATATTTACACACACACTGTGAGCTGGAGCCGGTCTCTGGCGTGGACATTCCTGACCATGTACATGTTTATATTGACGTCCACAACAAACTATTTCTATTCTAGATTTCATTACTATTTCTAAAACGAGAAAACGGTGTGGTGAGACACCGTTTATGTATTAAAGTGCCCCTATTTTGCTTTTTGGGATATTGCCTTTCATGTAGTGTGTAATATAGCTGTTTGTGAATGTAACTCTGTAACGTTTTAAAGATCAAAGTGACATCAAATAAAGTTATTGTCTGCTAAAAGAAAGAATTGATTCTGAACTGCTGAAACGTGTCGTCGATAATTCCAGGCTCACTTCCTGCACAAATCTATGTAGGTTTGTAACACATTTGCATAATGCCAGCTAAGTGTTCACTGGCTACCGGCGAATGTCTAACGGCGAACTGGGAGAGTTTGGTTCGTGTTGTCGATATGTTGAGAAGACGCTGTTTTCAGTGCTGCAAAAGCAAATCAACTTTGCTGCACTCGTTCTGAAATTGTTCGGAAAAACTGACATCATTGTTACTGTTCACATTACTGTGTATCAAGTGCTGAGGAAGATCCGGAGCTGAAATTCAGAAGTGGTAATGGGTGTTTTGTTTCTGATATGCAGACTGGGCCATCTGACCAATCAGAGCAGAGCAGGCTCTCAGAAAGGAGGGGTTTAGAGAGACTGAATCCTTTATTTAAACCTTTCAGACACTGTGAGAAAAGAGCTGATGCTGCAATGGATATCATATGGAAGCTTGTTTCCACAACTGAACAAAAAATAAAAAAGGTAATTGTGACTTTTTATCTCACAATTCTGATTTTTTTTCCTAAGAATTGCTTGATATAAAGTCACAACTGCGAGTTATAAAGTCAGAATTGTGAGATATAAACTCGCAATTCTGAGAAAAAAGTCAGTCTTTTTTTTCTTAGAATTGGACTTTATAACTCGCAGTTGTAAGTTTATATCACAATTTTGAGAAAAAGAAGTCAGAATTGCGAGATATAACCTTGCAATTCTGAGAAAAAAAGTCAAAACTACAAGATATAAACTCGCATTTTGGACTATTTTCTGAGAAGTTTATATCTCGCAATTCTGACTTTACAATATGTAATTGCAAGTTATAAAATCAGAAATGTGAGATATAAACACACAATTCGGAGAAAAAATACTTTCTGAGACTTTATATCTCCTAATTCTGAGAAAAGAGTTGCGAGATATAAACTGATGATTGCGAGAAAAATGTCAGAAATTTGTGAAAAAAGTCAGAATTGTTAGATAAAAACTCACAAATATCTTTTAAATTGGTTGTATTCCATGGCAGAAACAAGCTTCCATGATATTATGAGAAAATATATATTATTATAACATTAGGGCTGTCAAACAATTAATCGCGATTAATCGCATACAAAATAAAAGTTTGAGTTTGCATATATGTGTGAGTACTGTGTGTAATTATTATGTATATATAAATACACACAAATTAATGTATACATTTAAGAGAAATATGTGATTTATGTACAAAATATTTGTATTTATATATAAAATATAAATTATATAAAAATATAAATGAATACATATACTTGTAAATATTTCTCAAATATATACAAGAATGTGTTTGTATTTATATATACATAATAATTACACACAGTACACCCACATATATTAGGCAAACTCAAATTTTTATTTTGTATGCGATTAATCACGATTAATCGTTTGACAGCCCTATTATAATATTTACTTTGGATGCATGTACAGCTATTGTAGGAGACCTCAAAACTAAATTAGGAACCCTTTAAATAGAATAATAAGGGCACTTTAATACAGTAGAAATTTGTTTTAGAATTCCACAGTTTATCTTTTATTGTATTTGTGTTCTACTCTCTTTAAAATGGCTCCAATTAGAAACCAAAACCATTTAAAGTTCCATTTAGAACCTTATATTCTCTAGAACAATAAAATGTACTGGTGCTTTAAAGAACCCAGAAACCTAAACACTGATCTGAATGAAACATCGAGAGCCTTTAACTTAATCAACTGAGCAACAAAAGTTCTAGAAGATTCTTCTAGAAGAATAAAAAGTGTATGTGTTCTAGTATACGCTGCTGTAGTTTTACTTTGAAACAAATTTCACAGTGAAATTGTGCAACAGTGAATTAAATATGAAAAGACTAAAATAGTGTTTTCAATGATCTCTGAAAAAGCATGCAGAGTATATGATCTGGGAGACTAGAGAATGTGTACTGTACAGTACAGTGTGTGTTCTACAGTAGAGCTCTAGTACAGTGAAGTATGTGTACTTGTACAGTTGAATGTGTGCATGAGAATACTAAAGGCCGTACTCACAATCAGACCTGTCCTTTTCCGTGCACACAGCATGCCACACAGTCCACAGATAAGAAACTATGAGAGAGAAAACATGATCAGTCATATTTGATCAACTTACCAGAAATGAACCAAATGAAAGTTGAAAACATGCAGAAAACCCGAGGAAATGTGACACAATTACACTGAATTCAGATGACAGTAAAGTCAGCGCTTATAAGAACTGAACTGGACACAAATGAAGTTAATGATGGAAAGATATCACAACCTCAAGAAACACCAGACAGTGAGTCTCATCTGACATTTTTAGAGCAACAGAAACATTTATCTGTGTAGTAAAGAACCTAAGACAACTTTATGATGAATCATTAAGTTATGACATCAGAAAGTGTGCAAATCAGCTCAGATTTCCTCTACTGTACCATGGTACAATATTGATATCAGTTACATCACTGTACGTTCATACTGTATACATTAAGGTCTGGTTCCATGGTACTACTATACCCAAAACATGGTAGTACCATGATACCTTTTGACAGATAAAAATACTGCACAAACATTCAGTTTCTGAGAGTTTTGATAGAACAGCTCATTTATTAAAGCTGAATAAGACTAAAAAAAAAAGTGAGACGTACACACACTCCGCTCCATACCGGAGAAGCGTCGCCCTGCTGGGTCTTGTGCTCCGCTTTCGCCCGGCAGATGCCCACAGCGCCCAGGACGATGCTGGACACCCCGAGCCCTATCTCCAGCGTCGACAGAACCAACAAACTCCAGATGATCTTCCGGCTAGAGCACATCTTCTCTCGGGCATCCTTCCTGACCGGTGCGCAAACCGCTTCACTCCATGTCTTCACAGTTAAAGCAAACACATTAAATCCAGAAAAGTCCGCAGATGGACATCAACTTAAGTGATTTCTCCAAAACGGATCAGTGCGCAAAGGCGCTCTCCATGATGCGTAAACGCCACCAGTTTAACTTTATCCTCCTCCTCACTCTGTTTACCATGCTTCTGCTCCTGCCCCATGTGATTTCCCTCAGTTTCAATGCTCCGCCCACAATCACCCCCGAAATTGTTTTATAGTGCTGCAGTGGAGCGCTTCTAAAATACTTTTATAATCGTTATTTAATTATATGTGTAACGTAATTCTTTAGAACGATAATTGTTACCAACGTTCTAAATCGAATCTAGCGGGAGAAGTTGGCGCGAGCGCAACACTGTCAAACAGAGGAGCAGGTGTCCTGACGCGCGCGCACACACACACACACTCGGTTATGCGCAATAGTGCGTAAAAGCGCGGATTGTGGTAAATTGCATAAAACCAGTGAGTTGGACACATGTCAGCACAGCACATTAAGACATTCAATCACATTTTATTAGAAAGGACTTGAGTGGAGCAAATCCATAGTCATGCACATAAAAATCCTCTTGGAGAGCTTTATATAGGAGACTAAAACAAAAAGCGTGCTGTTTCTGGCCACTTTTGAAGCGTTTCGATGCTCTGTGATTATATTTGTGGAGGTTCCCACACATTACCAGCGCGCAAATGATGCCTAAACATTTCTAGGGACATTTACAGAAGAAAAAAATAAAATGGACAGTGTAAAAGCTGATGGACATTGATGTTACTTTGAGGTTTTTGCAGTGATATGGATTCCTATAAAGCAGATTCATGCACAGTTATCTAGAGAGCTGTAGAGCTTACAGTGCATTACCTAGAGCATTTTGTTATCTCAGATATCCCACTCACAAGAAATGTTTATTTGCAATATCACTTACTCACTGGTTGGCCAGAAAAGAAAATTGCTGTCTTGAAACAAAATAATTTAATTTATCCAACTAAATGGCTTCTCTAAATAATTCATAACCAGATTTCATATGGAGAACTTTGAAAGAATAGCAAAACAAAACACTGTCCAGTTGCTCTGTGAATGTCTGTAATAGACTGAAGCACTTCATACACTCATTACAAGAGAAAATAACATCAAAACAACAGTGGTAAATGTGTAAGCCTGTCCTCATACTGCAGTGTGCTGAAGATTGTGTTTTCAGTGTGTCTGCAGCAATCACACAGTTCATCCCTAACCTAAAACAGCAACTTTCTGCTGAAGGATGTTTGCGTTACCGTAACAACAGCAGCTCTAAAACAAACAGACTGTTATTGCACCGTTTCACTGCAGCTCTATTTTAGGTGGCCGATATTAGACTAACATACATACATAATATATAGGTTTACATCACATTTGCCTTTGATGTTCTTCACCAGTAAGTATGCATTTCAACAAGAGATATCAGCAAAAAAAAAAAAAAAAAACAAACATTGAAAAGGTTTGCCCGTCTAATTTCCAATAAACAATCAATATCAATGTGGCGAGGGGGGCGTGGTTCAGCGAAGTCCGCAGCGGGAGAGAGAGGCAGGAGACGAGCGGTTGAGTGAGTGGGTTAAATGTAAATGACGAACACCTGTTTCTTGTTTCAGTAATTGGCGTGGAGAGAGTATATAACGCCAGGAGAAACAGGAGTGGCCGAGAGAGAGAAGGACTACTGACTGCTTACCTCCTGGATGCTGGAATTATCTGCTGGAGTTGCTTATGTTATATTTGACCGTTTTGTGCCTGTCTGCACACCTGTTTTGTTATTTTTGAAAACACAAATAAAGCAGTCAGTAGTCAAGCTGACCCTGTCCTCTTCCTTCCTGACATTGAACTTTGTTACAATCAATATCTTTAAAGGTGCCCTAGAATTAAAAATTGAATTTACCTCGGCATAGATGAATAACAAGAGTTCAGTACATGGAAATGACATACAGTGAGTCTCAAACTCCATTGTTTCCTCCTTCTTATATAAATCTCATTTGTTTAAAAGACCTCCAAAGAACAGGCGAATCTCAACATAACACGACTGTTACGTAACAGTCGGGATCATTAATATGTACGCCCCCAAAATTTGCATATGCCAGCCCATGTTCAAGGCATTATACAAGGGCAGGACATCTGGATGTGCACATGCAGCTGAATCATCAGACTAGGTAAACAACCAAGAACAATAGCAAAAAATGGCAGATGGAGCAATAATAACTGACATGATCCATGATTACATGATATTTTTAGTGATATTTGTAAATTGTTATAAATGATTCGTTAGCATGTTGCTAATGTACTGGTTAATGTGGTTAAGTTACCATCATTTCTTACTGTATTCACGGAGACAAGAGCCGTCGCTATTTTTTATTAACACTTGCAGTCTGTATAATTCATAAACACAACTTCATTCTTTATAAATCTCTCCAACAGTGTGTAATGTTAGCTTTACACACGGAGCACTATCAAACTCATTCAGAATCAAATGTAAACATCCAAATAAACACCATACTTACGCGATTAGACATGCTGCATGACGAACACTTTGTAAAGATCCATTTTGAGGGTTATATTAGCTGTGTGAACTTTGTTTATGCTGTTTAAGGCAAGTGCGAGCTCCGGGGGTGGGGGAGCACGAGATTTAAAGGGGCCGCAGCCTAAATCGGCTCATATTTAATGATGCCCCAAAATAGGCAGTTCAAAAAATGAATAAAAAAAAATCTATGGGGTATTTTGAGCTGAAACTTCACAGACACATTCAGGGGACACCTTAGACTTATATTGCATCTTTTAAAAAGACGTTCTACAGCACCTTTAAAACATCCATAATTTTTGCAAACAGTGGTTAATTGGGCTTTTTCTTTACTGACAGAATAATCAATGTTCTTGAACTAATAACTAATATACCTGACAGTAAGAACTTCTGCCAATTGTGAATATTACAGAATATGTACAAAATTCTGACAAAAATATAAAAGCAAACATAAGTTAATTAGTCTTTTATAAGCAACATATATACATATATATAACTTTTTCCCTAATTACAATAGAATTATTTGGCCATTAAAGGATTAGTTCACTTTCAAATGAAAATTAGCTCAAGCACATCCATCCATCATAAACATATTCCACACGGCTCCCGGGGGTTTAATAAAGACCTTCTGAAGTGAAGCGATGTATTTGTGTAAAAAAAATATTAATATTTAACAAGTTATGAAGTAAAATATCTTGCTTCCGCAAGATCGCCTTCCATTTTGAACTTATGAAAAAATGGAGCCGATGTCACATCAGTTAAGCTTTTTCCGTAAGTTGAATAGGGAAGGTGTAGGATGTAGCGTAAGCTTTTTGAACTGCGAGAGTTTTACACTTTCTTCGTAAGTTGAATACGGAAGGCGGCTCATGCGGAAGCTAGATATTTTCGTAACTTGTTAAATATAGATTTTTTTTTTTTTTTTACACAAATGCATTGATTCACTTCAGAAGTCTTTATTAACTGCCGGGAGCCGTGTGGAATATGTTTATGATGGATGGATGTGGATTTCTTCAGCTTATACTCACTGATCCCGCTCACTGCCATTATAAAGCTCGGATGCGTCAGGATATTTATTAATATATCTCCGATTGTGTTCATCAGAAAGAAGAAAGTCATGTCGGCGCCAATGGCCTCATGGGCAGCGCGTCGACATGTACCGCCAATGCGCTTCGGGCTACCCGAGTTCGAGTCCTGGCTCGTGGTCCTTTCCCGATCCCGTCCCCCTCTCTCTCTCCCACTTTGCTTCCTGTCTAATCACTGTCCTATCATAATAAAAAAAAAAGAAGAAAGTCATATACACCATGGATGGCTTGAGGGTGAGTAAAGCTTGGGCTAATTTTCATTTAAAAGTGAACTAATCCTTTAAACATGCTTTAAACATCAGTGTTTATTATGCTGTCAGGATTTCCGGATTTTGTCTCATTCCTGTATGGTATAATTTGCCTCCATCGTCTGCTAATATGCTTGGGAACATCAGCTGTCTGTAATCTTAGCACTGATTCGATAACAAGACACCCCCGTCTGCTGAGTCATCAAACTAGTGCATGTTCAGCCACTTTTCCATCTTCACCCAGTGTGGCCGTCGTGATTTCCTCCCTCTCTCTCTTATTTGCAGGGTTTGTGGGAATGTGAAAGTGCTGAATTGATTGTCAGTTTCAAGACCCAGTTGTGACCGGTGATCTAGAAATAGCAGGGTGGAAAGGGTGGAGATATTTTTAGAACCTGCGACCATGTGTAAAGAAGAAGGAAAGAACAGTGTGTAGTGTTTGCTCTTCAGGTACTGCTGTAATATCACACAGTTCTGAAAGATTGTTTGTGCTGTATATTCCTGTGAGGGCCAACAGCTTATCACTTCGTGTTAGTCGCATTCTTCCTTTTTAACCACAAAATGATGTAGCCATGCTAACCAGTCAAATCCATTCATATTTCTTTTTCACATTCTGACAAAGACAGTAAGTTGCAATTAAATGAATGTGCAAAGGATGCAAATTAATTCATAAAGTCCAAAGTCAGGTGTGAGATATTTGATATCCCTTACTTCTGAACAGATGTCATCAAGACACAGCATGGCAAAGCTACTGTCAGCTTTGCAGGTGTTTGATTGTCAAAGAAGTCTCTTGGTAACCAAACTGCGGAGGTTAAATGATGCTATGCTATGCATTTGTTGTGCAGGTGTGTGTTGATCAAATGAGGATCATTTACACACTTGTATACCTGTGAAAAATGTGCTTGACATATGTTATCATCATGTAAAAAGATGCATTATATTTGCTGAAAAATTAATGTTTATCATTGTCTGTGTAGGGAAGTATACGATTTTGGATGCAGCCTGTATTGTAGGCTATGAATGATGGGAAATGTAGTTTAGCAATGCAAGCCTCTTGCCTTTTAAACTAAATGAGTAATGTTTTCTTGAATGTTTAATTACTATTCTTTTTTAATTCACAATACACAAAATGTGTACAAAGTAAACCTTACAGTCAAGTTATTCACATGCAATCACTTTTTAGTGCTCACAAGCAATCTCATAAATATGATTTCTCCAGCATGACTTGAAGACAGCATGATAGCTCTAGAACAGACAATTCCCTTAAAAATCAGAGTACTTTTTGAGAGCAAGTAATTTCCCCTCCCTTGGTGGTTCTGTCCTGTCGTTTGTCCTCCTGTGTCTCAGTTTGGCTCTTTGCACCATATTAACTTCCATTAGCATCACTGCAGTAGGACAGAAGAGCTGCTTATACACACGCTTTCACATCCTCCATCTATTTATAACCACCGCAGTCTGTTTGTGTCTGTTCATCCTCCTCCTTTCTCTTCCTTGGTCTTTCTCCTCATGTAAATCACTGTGCTCCTGTCCACTTGCAAACTCGGCTCCGTTCCAAAACGGTGAGCTGCCTTGCTGTTTACTGCCTACATAGACAGCTACTAGGGATGCTTGACATTTTTAACCAATACTGGTATTTGGACACCACTTTGTGCACTAGGGCACAGTCATGCTGGAATAGAAAATGGCCACAAACTGTTCCCACAAAGTTGGAAGCATAGCATTGTCCAAAATGTCTTGGTATGCTGAAGCATTAAGATTTCCCTTCACTGGAAGTAAGGGGTCTATAGCCCAACCCCTGAAAAACATGCAGCCCCATACCATTTTCCATCCTCCACCAAACTTTGCAGTCAGGCAGGTAACATTCTCCTGGCATCTACCAAACCAAAACTCATCTATCAGACTGCCAAACAGAGAAGCGTGATTCATCACTCCTCAGAACATGTTTCCACTGCTCCAGAGTCCAGTGGTGGCATGCTTTACATCACTCCTTTCGATGCTTATCTTTGTTTGAGGCTTGCATGTGAAACAGAGGCCAGCTAGTGAGAGCTGTGCAGGTAAACCTCACTTCCTTGATCTCAACAGGCGCACTAGCGACTGAGGCTAGAGTCTGCGGTCTTTAGTGTCCTTTTTAGCGCACCTGCCTCTGATGCCTGAGACGCCGGTTCGAGTCCCACGGACCAGAGTGGTTACGTAGGTGCCGTGACCCAGATGGCAGTGAGATTTAGGGGGGTGAGTATAACGGAGGCCAGCTAGTGAGAGCTATGCAGGTAAACCTCACTCCCCTGATCTCAAGAGATGCCCTAGCGACTGCCGCTAAAGCCTGCGGTCTTTAACATCCTTGTTAGTGTACCCGCCTCCTATGCCAGAGAAGCTGGTTCAAATCCTGCTCAGAGCAGGGCGAGTAGGACTGAGGGAGTTACATTGGTGCCGTGACCCGGATGGGAGTGAGGTTTAGGGGGGTTAGTGTAACGGAGGCCAGCTAGTGAGAGCTGTGCAGGTAAACCTCACTCCCCTGATCTCAAGAGGCACACTAGCGTCTAACACTAGAGACTGCAGTTTTTTAACGTCCTTGTTAGCGTGCCCGACTCCCATGCTGGAGACTCCGGTTTAAATTCCAGTCGAAGCGGGGCGAACAGGACCGGAGAGGTTACATTGGTGCAATGACCTGGATGGGAGTGAGGTTTAGGGAGGTGAGTATAACAGAGGCCCGCTAGTGAGAGCTGTGCAAGTAAACCTCACTCCCCTGTTCTCAAGAGGCGCTCTAGCGACTGATGCTAGAGACTACATTCTTTAAGGTTCTTGTTAGCACGCTCGCCTCCCATGCCTGAGACGCTGGTTCGAGTCCTGCTCGGAGCAGGGCGAGTAGGACCGGAGGAGTAACATTGGTGCCGTGACCCAGATGGGAGTGAGGTGAGTGTAATGGAGGCCTGCTAGTGAGAGCCATGCAGTTAAACCTCACTCCCCTGATCTCAAGAGGTGCACTAGTGACTGCCGCTAAAGCCTGCGGCCTTTAACATCCTTGTTAGCATACCCACCTCCTATGCCAGAGATGCTGGTTCAAATCGTGCCTGGAGCAGGGCGAGTAGGACTGGAGGAGTTAGATTGGTGCCGTGACCTGAATGGGAGCTGTGCAGGTAAACCTCACTCCCCTGATCTCAAGAGGCACACCAGCATCTAACGCTAGACACTGCGGTCTTTAGCGTCCTTGTTAGCGTGCCCAACTCCCATGCTGGAGACTCCGGTTCAAATTCTGGTTGGAGCGGTGCAAGTAGGACCGGAGGTGTTACATTGGTGCAATGACCCGGATGGGAGTGAGGTTTAGGGGGGGTGAGTATAACAGAGGCCCGCTAGTGAGAGCTGTGCAAGTAAACCTCACTCCCCTGATCTCAAGAGGCGCTCTAGCAACTGATGCTAGAGACTGTGTTCTTTAAGGTCCTTGTTAGCATTCCCGCCTCCCATGCCTGAGATGCCGGTTCGAGTCCCACTCGGAGCAGGGCAAGTAGTACCGGAGAAGTAACATTGGTGCCGTGACCCGGATGGGAGTGAGGTTTAGGGGGGTGAGTGTAATGGAGACCTGCTAGTGAGAGCTGTGCAGGTAAACCTCACTCCCCGATCTCAAGAGGTGCACTAGCGACTGAGGCTAGAGACTGCGGCCTTTAGCGTCCTTGTTAGCGCACCCACCTCCTATGCCAGAGATGCTGGTTTAAGTCCCACTGGGAGCAGGGCAAATAGGACCCAGAGGAGTTACATTGGTGCCATGACCCGGATGGGAGTGAGGTTTAGGGGGGGGTTAGTGTAACAGATGCCAGCTAGTGAAAACTGTGCAGATAAACCTCACTCCCCTGATCTCAAGAGGCGCTCTAGCGACTGATGCTAGAGACTGCGTTCTTTAAGGTCCTTGTTAGCGCAACCACCTCCCATGCCTGAGATTCCGGTTCAAGTCCTGCTCGGAGCAGGCCGAGCAGGACCGGAGGAGTAACATTGGTGCCGTGACCCGGATGGGAGTGATGTTTAGGGGGGTGAGTGTAATGGAGGCCTGCTAGCGAGAGCTGTGCAAGTAAACCTCACTCCCCTGATCTCAAGAGGCACACTAGCGACTGAGGCTAGAGACTGCGGCCTTTAGCGTCCTTGTTAGCGCACCCACCTCCTATGCCAGAGATGCTGGTTTAAGTCCCACTGGGAGCAGGGCAAATAGGACCCAGAGGAGTTACATTGGTGCCGTGACCCGGATGGGAGTGAGGTTTAGGGGGGTTAGTGTAACAGATGCCAGCTAGTGAAAGCTGTGCAGGTAAACCTCACTCCCCTGATCTCAAGAGGCGCATTAGCGACTGAGGCTAGAGACTGCGGATCTTTAGCGTCCTTGTTAGCACGCCTGCCTCCCATGCTAGAGACACCAGATCAAATCCCAATTGGGGTTACACATGCAGCTGCTCGGCCATGGAAACCCATTCCATTAGTCTCTCGCCGCACAGTTTTTGTGCCAATATTAAAGCCAATGGAAGTTTGGAACTCTTCAGCTGTGGAATCAGCACAGCATTGGAGACTTTTACTCACCATGTGCCTCAGCACTCGGTGAAACCACTCTTTGACTTTCGTGGTCTTCTGCTCCATGTCTGAGTTGCTGCTGTTCCTAGAATCTTCCACTTTCCAAAAACACCACTTACAGTTGACTGGAATATCTAGCAAGGATGAAATATCACAAACTGATTAATTGCAAAGGTGGCATCCTATCACAGTGCCAAGCATTAATTCACTGAGCTCTTCAGAATGACCCATTTTTTCACAAGTGTTTGTAAATGCAGACTGCATGGCTAGGTGCTTGATTTTATACACCTGTGGTAATGGGTCGGATTGAAACACCTGAATTAAGAGTTGTGTCATGAATGTATGTTTATGACTGATGCTTTTAAATTGATCATCAATCATTTGTTTGCAAATGTCACATTGGTTTTATGTTTTATCATCTAGTGCAATGATATTCAATATATTTTAATGTGGTTTAAGTGTCCAAATACTTTTGTGTGGCCTTTGTTACATTATTCGACTTTAACCCCATGATGTTTTGACTCTTTGCATCATTATACTAGAGCTCATTTTCCCTGCAATAACTATGTCAGTTTTGTCACACTGCAAATGTGCCCATGTCACGGATCGCCCTGGAGCCTTGTTTAATGGTCCACAAGGGAGTGCTTGAATCTGAAGGGGTCCTGCCAATGTGCTGTTTTATTGGCACATACTGAGAACATCTCCGCCTGTGAACGCGTGGGACCCAGTTATAATGATACGACCGCTGTTAACAACAAGGCTCAGTTAAGTTTAGAGTTCTAACTGCAATTTTTATTGAAAAATGGATCAGTGTATCAGTGTTACTGTGTGTTCCTCTTGTAATCCATAATTGTCAGTGCCTTGTTTATAAAGTGATGCAATTTCTAAGCCACTACCAGTGGGTGACCACACAAACCCTGTACTTGAGGTAAAGTACAGATACGCTATTGAAATATTACTCCAGTAACTCTTGACATTATTATGAATTATGTCTTTCTGTCATAAATGCATACATGCAATGAATATTCTTTTACAGCAGATTTAGAGCATAACCTTGCAGCCATTAATAACCCAAATATGTTTAAATAACCAATATTCGTCATTATGGAAACTTTGATAGCCTACTCAAATTGGCTCATTTTGAATCAGGCATGGCCAGTTCAGAGAGTTGTTAACTTTGATGTCATACACAGTCGAACAATGTCTTTGGAGTACCTTTTTAAGATTCACAACAAATGTAACTTCATTTTCTTCAGCAAACCATGTGTGTTGGTGCTCTGAAGAGTCTATAATGAAAGTTTATAATCGTTTTAATCTTCAGAATTGTCAGGTATGTCCTAAATTGTCCACGCTAACCAGCCAAACCTTGACACTTCATCAATGAATTTTATCATTATTGTGCCGCCACAGAGAATGATGGGAAATGTAGTTTAGTGATGCAATCCTGTGCCTCATAAACTGGCTAAATGAGTGTTGTGTTCTGGCAAGTTATGGTAAATCTTTTGGTAAATACTAAATAACTTTAGTTGGGACTGAGTTTGTACCACTGGTAAAAAAAAAAAAAAAAAAAAAAAATAGCATTGTAAATACAATCATTACAACATGACTTTAATGTTCTGTAAAAATGAATTGTTGGTTTAACTTAAAAAAGTAAGTTACCTGGTTGCCTTAAAATTTTGAGTTCATTGAAATTAAAAATTTGAGTTAATACAATGAAGGTGATTCAGAAACTCAAAATATTACGTTATCTGAACCATCTGAAATCATGAGAATTTTTTTACAGAGTGAAGTTATAATAAAACAAAGATTATTGGAGTACTTTTTACAAGAAAACACTAGTACTTTACTTAAAGCTATGATGTAAAATGCATTATAAAGGTTAATAATGTACATTATAATGCATCTTTTCATAAATAACTGTAACTGAAGTTCAAATGCATTATAATATTTGCAGATTTGTTGTTACATCTGATATTGGTTGTTTGTCGTGTTTTAATGTATTATACTCTCTAAAAAACAGCATTGTAAATATAATCATTAAAACATGACTTTAATGTTTAATGACAATTGCTTTAAAATGTTAAACATCAGAGTATACGTATAATCAAATTATGCAGCCAAACTTGACTCCATGCACTCAGAAAATGTGGACACAATGCACGGATTAAACCAGATAATGCCAATTTGTGGAAATGCCATTCTGAACATATTTGTATAGTGCAACAATGATGCAAAAATGCTTGGGAGAGCAGTGTTTTAATAATGAAAATATTGAGTGCGGCAATCAATCTCTGTGGTAGCTGTGCATGTTTAGTTCAGAGTTAGCTCGACTTTCTTGTCAGCATTAGCAAAATAAGCTAAAACTTCTTACATCTGCAGATTCTGACAGAAAATCCCTGTTGGCCATTGACAGTTCCCACATTTAATGCAGCATCTGTCTTGGAAAAAGCCCTGAGGGGACATATAACTCTTCAACACTCATCCATTATGGTATTACCAAAGAAATATACATAAAATATACATATATATGCCATCAGTTGCATATGGGCCTAATGTAAAGGCAATAAAAAATGGGCTTTTTGCAGGTATCTCAACATGGAAAATCACAATTTTCACTTTTTGAGGAACTTTTAGTTGTAAAATAAAATCCTCATGGTTATAATGCCCAAGGATGTTTTTCAAAGGAAGTACTACATTGGTCAGTAAACAAGGACTCCGGGGTCTTTCTTGTATCCCTGAGGAAGATAAAGGGAAAAACAGCCCCTGGCGACTCCTGCATGACAGATTTGCTTGAGAGAGCAGTGTTTTATCTGCGGGAGGATCGGTGCATTGTATGCTAATTGTTTGAAAGCACCATTTTTCCTCACAATGGCCAGCATCAGACACTATATGCTGATGTTGTAGATTTCTTGCAGGAAATTAATGCACACAGGTGATATACTGCAAAAGATTTTTCACACGGCAGTGAAAGTGTGAAATCATGCACAGATTCCAGTAGAGTTTGCCTGTTCAAATAACCGGTTTAACTTTCATTAGAATGATTTCTGAAGGATCATGTGACACTGAAGACTGGAGTAATGATGCTGAAAATTCAGCTTTGATCACAGGAATAAATTACAATTTAAAATATATTACAATTGTGACATTTCACAATATTACAGTTTTTACTGTATATTTGATTGAATAAATATATGTTTTAAGAATGTTTTGTTATAAGTTATGGAAACATTATTTCGGAATGTTTTCTGAACTTTCAAAGCATCCACGTTTAAAAAATGTTTTTTCTTGGTTATAGAACATTAAGGAAACATTCCATTTGATCATTTTGCAAACATTACAGGAACTTTTGAATGTTCTCTGAATATTCCAAAACAAGTAGTAACATTTAAAAAACGTTAGATGAACATCCAACTTAAAATGTTTCAGAAAAAATGATCCAGGAATGATGTATAAAAAATGTGTTTCTGCTAAAATTTTGAGAACATTATTAAAGACCAGATAACTTTGAGCAAACATTCTATTAACGTTACTGGAATAACTTTGAGAGAACCTTGCTAAAACATTACACTGAGAAAAAAAATATTTTTAAGTGAATATCACATGGAATTAATTAAAATCTACTTAACTAACCTTATTAATTATTCATGCCCCAGTGCGTGATGGGAACACCAGTATCAGAAAGTTGAGTAGGTTTTACTGAATTTTATAACATTGATATTTATGCTTTAATTTTTTACAAGCTTAAATTATGTAAGATTTTTTTTTTTTTAAATTCTTGCCTGAACTAACATATTCAGAAATGACATTTGTTTTTTCTGTAGTATTTTACATTTTTATCAGTGTATGAGAACGCTCCCTGTTAGCTGAGGTCTTGGTGAGCATAAGAAACTTCTTTCAAAAACATTTTTAAAATCCAAACTTTTGCATTAGCATTATTGGGAATGTTTTGGAGAAACTCATGGCGTCTCCATCTGCTGTAACACAATTGATCGGCTTCTTCCTGAACCGCACACAAAGTCCCTGAAGATTTGACATGGGCGAGCCAGAATGGACTGAATGAGAGGATGAGGAGAAGTGTCCTGTTACAGAAGCCTCAGTGATTGATGACTTGGAGAAAGTCACTTAACCTGAGAAGAGATGATGGCAGCAAAGACAGCCGAGATCAATGGGTCAGGTCCTCTGCTGTGGAAATCAATCAACCTCCAGCTCAAATGAAAACACCCTTCAACTGGTTTAAGACCAACGCTGTCTCAGATGTTTCTCCTGAAAGTCCTTTGGAGAAATAAAAGGCACAAATGAGTCAGTAGTTGTCATAAAGTACGAGCTATAAAATGAATGTGGAGCAGCTCAGATCATTTGATTAGAAATGTGTGAGTTCATATTGAGATCTCTGACTTTTGACTGCAGACTTGGCAAATCTGAGCACATCATTGAGATCTCTTCTGAAACTCCACATGAGACACATGTGAGATTACTGGAATCTTTTCCTCACACTGTAAAAGATGATTTTTTGAAGTTATTAATAAAACAAAGATTATTGGAGTATGTTTTACAAGAAAATACAGTAACACACCAACTTTTTTTTTCCAGTACAGAGAGCAATTACGATATTAAAGAGATCTAATTTGTGATTTTTCTTCACTGTGACTGCATGTGTGAGACCTGGTAAAATGATTTTGTCTGACCTCAGTTTTTGCGCTTTTCAAACATCCCTTGTCAGTGAAATAGCAGTCTAAGAAAGAGACCTGACAGCCTGTCAACAGACGTCCAAACGTGTCCGATCCTCTCAGCGGGATGGAGCTCCATATTCTGACACCGCAGTGAGTGTGATTCCATGTGAAGGAGTGAATTAGGAGAGAGTTTTCCTGATTTACACAACAGGGCTGAAAGTCCTTCATGATGTCAGACGGTGGAAGTTCTCTCACAGCAGAGGAGATGGTCAACATGCTGTGTGATGAATAATAAACAGTTTCACATCTCAAGCATGCAAAAGATTTTCACGTTCATAAGACTTGAGTGAGATAGTGAAAGTTTGAGAGAAACTTATTCCTGTCAATCACCCCAGCGAACAGGGAACGGAATGTTCTCAGAATGTTCTGGCAAGGTTCTCTCAAAGTTATAAACAAACGTTCTTCCAGTAACATTAACAGAACGTTCGTTCGGAGTTATCTGGTCTTTAATAGTGTTATCATACATTAGCACAAAAAGTTATTTATACATCATTCATTGGATGTTTTTCTGAAATATTTTAGTTGGACGTTAGACTAATGTTTTTTAAATGTTACTACTTTCTACTTTATTTCAGATGGTATAGAAAACATTTAAAAGCAACATTCCCATAACAGAGAAAACATTCCCTTAATGATTTCACTAATGTTCACCAAGAACTAAACATTTTTAAAAGATTTGAATAAAAAAATTGACATTTTTTATGTTCTCAGAAATAACGTTTTCATAACTCAATGGCAACATTAGCAAAACGTTCTTAGAACATATTTTGTTAGCTGGGACAGTGGAACTGCGGCTTACCTTATTTTCTTTATGTTGATTCACATACATTTTATAGTAAAATCTTGAGCAGCAAATCAGCATATTAGAATGATTTCTGAAGGATCATGTGACACTGAAGACTGCAGTAATGATGCTGAAAATTCAGCTTTGATCACAGGAATAAATTACATTTTAAAATATATTCACATAGAAAACACAATTGCTTTGTAGACACTGGATTGGTACTTCCACCTAAGTCATGCGTGACCTTTGTAACGTGATTACGTAATGCGTGGCACATCGCAGAGCAGTGCAAGATGAGAATTTGTGGTTAAAAAGTTTATAA
The DNA here is from genome assembly GCA_028476615.1 of Culter alburnus. NCBI lineage: Eukaryota > Metazoa > Chordata > Actinopteri > Cypriniformes > Xenocyprididae > Culter > Culter alburnus. The sequence continues at coordinate 440,477 of JAOTNS010004038.1, read as the reverse complement.
TTTTTTTTTTTTTTTTTAGAAAATGACAGATTGTTTCTCTAGATAAGACTCTTATTCCTCGTCTGGGATCATGTAGAGCTCTTTGAAGCTGCACTGAAACTGACATTTGGACCTTCAACCCATTGAACCCCAGTGAAGTGGACATCCTGGAATGTTTTCCTCAAAAAACATAATTTCTTTTCGACTGAAGAAAGAAAGACATAAACATCTTGGATGACATGGGGGTAAGTAAATTATCAGGAAATTTGAATTCTGAAGTGAACTAATCCTTTAAACTGCACACTTTAGAATGACCTTGTTTTTCTTTAAAGCATCCTGTCTGATATTGTCCATCTTATATAACCATGGGAAGCATTAAACACAACCTGACATGGTCAAAACATGATCCGTGTCACGTAACTACAGAAGTGCTGAGCAGGAGACTGGCATACGTGCTGCTCACTCAAGAACTGCTCTCTGAAGGACAAAACGATGCCATGCCTGTGCCGTTGGGCTGTTACTATGAGACACTCTGTCTCCAGACAGCAGAAGAGGCCTGACGATGACATCCTGGGCCGCAGTTGGACCGGTTCCTTTCAAAGCTGCCTTGGAAAGTCAATGAGAAAAACACACCCGAAAACTGCAGCACTAACAGGGAATGTTCTGAGAGCTTTGGCTAACGCTCTGGCAAGGTTCTCTAAAAGTTATGAACAAACGTTCGTCCAGTAGTAATGTTAATAGAATGTTCATTCAAAGTTATCTGGTCTTTAATAATGTTCTCAAAACACACACACATGTAACAATATACATTGTTCATGGAACTTTTTTCATCTAACATTTTTTTTAGAATGTTCGAGAACATTAAAATGTAACATTCCTATAATGATTACTTGGAATGTTCTCTTAACGTTCATGACGTGTACATTTTGAACATTCCAAGAACATTCAGAAATAACAATTTCCTAACTTAATGGGAATATCTCCCCTTAGCTAGGGAGAGAAACAGTGAAAAAGAATCATGTTCATAACATAGAGTTTAACACAGAACGGAAAACACGATCTTAGAGCATCAGAGATACAGACATTATTATTTTTATCACAGATTGGCTGTTGCGAGGACTTTTTTTATGAAAGGTTAGTTAACGGACAGATGATGTGACTAGAGAAGCAGGGAGCTTGAAGCATGTGGCATGGATTCAAGTGGACATTCGTGCTTGGAGATATTCAGTGAGACAGATGCATTATGGGAACACACTGTATGCTTTATTTGGGTCAGCTTTATTTAGTGTCGGGTCTCTATTCTGACAAACGTAAAAAATAAGCATACATTATTATCCAGAACATCAGAGTTTGATCAGAGCATGTTTAAAATGGGCTTCCTCTGAGAAAAACAATGACCAGTGAGTGTGAAAGGTGGTCTTAGAGGAAACTATTAATCTTTCATAAATTATTGAAGTAGTAGCTTTGTCTCTGTTGTTTCTCCCAAAGAATAATAATTTAAAAAGACACAAAAGAATCAATAATTGACATGCAGGAAAAGTATAGAGCTACAAAAAATTAATGTGGACAACAGAAAAATGTTTTAAGGAATGTTAGAGTTCAGACTGAGAACTGATCATTTTGATATGAATTTACTGCATAAAAAACACATGCATGCATACACACATAAGCATTTATTTATTAAATGAATACATAAGTGCATAAATAAATGCATAAATATATAAATGCATAAATAAATGTATAAATGCAAAAAATAAGTGTGAAAATAAATGCACAAGTGCAAAAAATTGTGCAAAAATAAATACATAAAAGCAAAAAATAAGTGCAAAAAAATGCAAAAGTGCAAAAAATGAATGCAAATAAATGCATAAATAATATGTGTGAAAAATAAATGCATAAATGCAAAAATAAATGCATAAGTGCAAAAAGTTAGTGTAAAAATAAATGCATAAGTGTATAAATCCATCTGTACAGAGTATCTACAGAATGAACAAGAACAAAACTCTGTTATAGCTCCAATTTAGTAACATGCAATGTTTGGCTTCTAGATGTAGAAGCTGCAGCCCAGAGGTTTAGGAGGAGATTGAATCAATAGCATCTCTGTTCTGATAGCTTCCATATTGATTTCTGCAAAATGGCGGTGGCCTTTTGGAGAAAATGATGTCCTAATTTGCTCAGAGGGAGTTTGGGAGAGAAGAGGTTGTGACTTCAGCTGTCAGCTGTTGGGCGTTTGCAAGGCCCTTAGTGGATGTTTGATTCACTGCGGCCCTTTGCAAAACTGTGACTGTTACTCAGATCCAAGATAAGATTTAGACTTGATTAGGTCTCTGGTGCCTATAAAAAGATTTTAGGTCATGGATGAGAGATGACAGTCTTGCAAACATTTCAGATTAAACAATGAGACATGACAAAGGTTTCCACTGTAGTGTGGAAACTTTTCAATCAATCTGTGCTGTAATGACATAAAATAAAATACTTTTTAAAACATAATATATACAACAAATAATTAAACTATTGAAACTTCAAGAAGTGTCTTTCCTTAGACTGTAAAAACTGATATGAATTGAAATAAATTCAGCTCGAAAGCTCGAAGAGACAATTACTTTTCTAAGTAGAAGTTGTTATAATTCCTGACTCATTTCCCCTGTTTTGTTTTTAAGGACTCTTATTTTGATGTGTATTTTCTGTTCCTATTGCTCTGCTGTTTCACTTCCTGTGTTTAGCTCCTGTTTGAATTGGCTGTGTCAGAAAATCCCCCTATACCCTCATTCTCTATTCCCTACATTAGTCCACTAATATTTGTTCAGTTGAAGGAGTGAATGAAAACAAGTGAGTGAATTCAGACACTGAGTGCGTCGGAAGGGCTGCCGCTTTGGCATAGTTTGTGCTTGCTGTTTAATAATATTTTTAATAATACTTAGCAAACTGGCAGCTCCTGTAGTAATGAAAAGATTTATCTTGAACTCTGTCATGGAAACTAGCATGTATAAACCTTAATTAAACAATTTATTAATCAACCAAAAAGGAATTTATACCTGTATGATATTACGCTGTAGCCACATTGGACTAGGAAAATGGATGGATTGATAATTCAGCAGCAGGCGCCATCTTCTGGTCAGACGCGGGAATTAATTTGCCATGCGATTCTCACAGTGCATTATGGGTATTCTCTAGCCATTGAGTGTTTATTGGTTGTACACTTGTTATTGCGGTGCATTGTGGGATTAAATGAGTGCACTCGATAACGTCCACTATGGTTTTGGACGCCACTACAAATGGATGTCCCCTCAAATAGTGCCCTATTTAAGGGTATAGGGGGCGATTTCGGACACAATCCCTGTCTTGTTTCCCCTGTTTTTAGTTGTGACTCTTATTTTGGCATGTATTTTCTGTTCCTATTGTTCTGCTGTTTCACTTCCTGTGTTTATCTCCTGTTTGCCTTGTTTCCATAGCTTCCTTGTTTGTTTCCATAGTTACCCTTGTTAGTCTCCATAGTGATTGATTACACTCACCTGTTCCTTGTTAGCCCCTTGTTATCCTGTATACCCCAGTGTTTCCTGTGTTCATGGTCGGGTCTTGTCCTTCTATGGCTGTATGTTGGTGTTCTCAGTTCACTTTCATTGTGTTTTGTTTTCCAGTTCCTTAGTTAATTGTATTTTGATGTTACTTTAAATTGCATTTGGATCCATCTCTCCCTCGTCTCTGAGTTTCCATTGTTACAGTAGTTGCCTTTTTTAAACACATATTCAGTTATGGCTTCATTATGCACATCCACTTCTGGAAAAACTAAATTGCATAAAAAAAAATCTTCTTGCAAGTCACATGACTGAGACATAATTTACACCTGTAGAACAAGTAACATGCAACCCAATAGTGATGCTTACTCTCTTTGACTGTACAGGATACCATTTTTTGAGAATGGTTAAAAACATCCACTGATGAATAAAAGTGATGCACAAGCCATAAACGCATCTCAGATATTCTCTCAGCCGTTACGAGACTGCTGACATACCAACTTTAAATGTTACAGCCACTGCTGCCAGATTTATGCTGGCATCACACTTTTCTCACAATTTGGATCCACATTCAAAACACAGACTAAGCAAAGCACAGCTCTCACGCTGTGATGCACTCACACTGTGTCCATGAAGGTGGAGTGGCACATCTCAGCGTGAGCTCTCCGTTTGCAGGGCCGGATAATGAACTCTAATTGCGAGGCTCAAACTGGTCCGTTCGGCTCATGCTCCTGCTGGGCGGCTCTACAGGACTGCTTTAGGCCCACTGCGGCTCACTAATAGTCCTAAAGCTGCCTGTAATGCTTCAAATGATCCTTTTATAGCTGTAATTAATTAGGAGACAGGTAGTTAAATATGTGGATTGAAGGTGATTCTCCAGAGATTAACAGCTAATGACTCCAGCACTTCCTTATGCTGCCCTCAGGTCAGAATGAAATACTAACATACTGCCTACTAGTACTATTTTTTCTAAATAGTATGTACTGATAAACATTACACAGCAGTATACATGGTTGTCACATGCATGTTAAAGTCAGAAAGTGGCATGCAGTCAATTCTCAAAATACTGGGGCTGTTTACACAACACCTTTTTCAACTGAAAACTTTTTATGCGTTTTGGCCATTTATTTACACAAAAACTGTGTTTTGGTGGCCTGAAAATGCAAAGTTTTGAAAATGGTATTCAAAGTGCAAGTTTTTAAAAACAATACTGTTATCATCTTTGTGTAAACTACAGAACGCACAGTGACGTCATGCGCATGTATATCACGTGCTCAGTCTATAGGCGCATAGTGTTTCTTTACAAAGTGATATCGCCAACTAATGGCCTGGCAGCAGAATACAGCGTTTTAGTCATTTTCGCAGATCCGTGTGAACAATTTTAACAATGTTGTCATCTTTATAAAGAAAAAACTTTTCCATTTTTAGTACATCATTGTCATGTAAACGTACCCTAAGTATTTTTTCCAATGTTATATTGCTAACTAAAGCTGTGTTTCCACCAAAATTACCCGGAACAAGAACTTTTTCCCCAGGAACGTTTTTTTCCCCCAGACCTGTTGCTGTCTGCATTTTCATCGCGGTCTAAAGTACCTTGAAGATTAGCAAATTAGTCCAGTGATGTAGGACTGCACACGACTTTCCAGTTCCCACTGGATTTCGTCCTCCGCATATAAGATTAATAAAAGCCTGAACGTTGTCTTCGGTCCATCGGTCGTATTTTTTTTGCTTATTTTGAATAGCAAACAACTTTTACTGCATGCACCGCAATAAACTTTTAAAAATGGTAGTTGAAATAAAATGCTGCGTGGAGTCATCCAATCAAAATGCTGCGTGCATGTTCTGCATCCAAGGCCCACCCCTGAAATTTTCTGGACTTTGAAAAATTACTACATCATGAGCAGGGACTTTCTGAGGGGGACATTTTTACTCTGAACTATATTTAGACCCTGGTCCCTGTGTTCAAATACCACCCCAAAGTTCCAAATTTCCTGCGGTGGAAACGCAGCTTAAAGGTACGTCTACATGAAAATGATGTCCTAAAACAGAAACATTTTTCCTTTGCATTTTTTAAAAGTTCGCATACAGATGACAATGTTGTCAAAACGATCCCCGTTCACACGAACACGCTGAAATGACTAAAAATGCTGTATTCTGCTGTCAGGCCAGCAGGTGGTGATGTCACTTTGTAAAGCACTACAGAATGAACACACATGCATATGACATCACCATTTTCACAAATTTGGGTTTTTGTAGTTTACACAGAGACAATAATGTGATCATTTTCAAACACTTGCACTTTGAAACTCGTTTTCAAAAGTTTCCTTTTTAAGACCACCAAAATGCCGTTGTTGCGTAAATGAATGGCCAAAACAATTAAAAGTTTTCATTCTATTAACTCAAAATTTAATTTCAATGAATTCAAAATTTTAGCCATGTAATTGATGCAGTATGTGGTTTGGTATTGTCATGTTGGAAAATGCAAGGTCTTCCCTGAAAGAGACGACGTCTGGATGGGAGCATATGTTGTTCTAGAACTTGGATATACCTTTCAGCATTGATGGTGCCTTTCCAGATGTTAAGCTGCCCATGCCACACGCACTCATGCAACCCCATACCATCAGAGATGCAGGCTTCTGAACTGAGCGCTGATAACAACTTGGGTTGTCCTTGTCCTCTTTAGTCCGGATGACATGGCCAGTTTTCCAAAAGAACTTCAAATTTTGATTCGTCTGACCACAGAACAGTTTTCCACTTTGCCACAGTCCATTTTAAATGAGCCTTGGCCCAGAGAAAACGCCTGCGCTTCTGGATCATGTTTAGATATGGCTTCTTTTTTGACCTATAGAGTTTTAGCCGGCAACGGCGAATGGCACGGTGGATTGTGTTCACCGACAATGTTTTCTGGAAGTATTCCTGAGCCCATGTTGTGATTTCCATTACAGTAGCATTCCTGTATGTGATGCAGTGCCGTCTAAGGGCCCGAAGATCACGGGCATCCAGTATGGTTTTCCGGCCTTGACCCTTACGCACAGAGATTGTTCCAGATTCTCGAATCTTTGGATGATATTATGCACTGTAGATGATGATAACTTCAAACTCTTTGCAATTTTTCTCTGAGAAACTCTTTCTGATATTGCTCCACTATTTTTCGCCGCAGCATTGGGGGAATTGGTGATCCTCTGCCCATCTTGACCTCTGAGAGACACTGCCACTCTGAGAGGCTCTTTTTATACCCAATCATGTTGCCAATTGACCTAATAAGTTGCAAATTGGTCCTCCAGCTGTTCCTTATATGTACATTTAACTTTTCCGGCCTCTTATTGCTACCTGTCCCAACTTTTTTGGAATGTGTAGCTCTCATGAAATCCAAAATGAGCCAATATTTGGCATGACATTTCAAAATGTCTCACTTTCAACATTTGATATGTTATCTATATTCTATTGTGAATAAAATATAAGTTTATGAAATTTGTAAATTATTGCATTCCTTTTTTATTCACAATTTGTACAGTTTCCCAACTTTTTTGGAATCGGGTTTGTATTTGAATTCCAAACCTTCTGTAACCTTCTGAGTTGAAATATATCAGAGTTATGCACAGATAAATCATGTATATTAAAAAAATATAAATGTATCATAATATATGAAAAGTTAATATATTTTATATTTAAAAAATAATCAAATATTTTTCTAACTCTCTCCATTTCAGGGATTGTGATGTTATGCGAACACTCGCTGCAATCATAAACTTCAAGCACTGACACAAACACGCTGCAAAGCAACCAAACACACAAATTATTCTACAATCGATATTGCTCTCTGGAGAGATGTCTGCGCTATGAAAGCCTGCCACAACACGCTTTAACTCACTTTTATTGCCACCCGTCGCTATTTGTTTATCAATAGGACATTAGGCACGATTAACCCTCTGCTGCGAGATTAGAGTTGCTCTTCAGCTCCTTTCTGCTTACTTTAGCACTGCTTGTGAATATGGGATTATAAATAGCACTGACATTTTAATAATCTATTAAATAAGAATGCATTGCGTGAAAGAGGTAAAAGTGAGGGTTTTATTGAATTTGCGATGATAGATTGAAGTCTAAAGAGGCCCAGGGAAAAGTATTATTGCTCTGGAGACTTCCACACTCTCCATATGAGATCTCAGAAGAAACATAAGAGAAGCAGAAGATTTGCTCTCTATTTAATTAAAGGGCAATTGTATTTGGTACCATTAATTAATGCACTGTGAACTAACATGAACAAACAATAAACAATTATATTTTTACAAACTATCATTAACAAAGATTAATAAGTGTTTTACAAAATATATTGCTCATTGTTAGTTCATATTTACTCATGTTAACAAACACGACCTTATTGTAAAGTGTTACTGAGATCTCATGTGTATTGTTTCTTTCTGTTCTGGCTGCTCAGCGGATATATTTTCTGCACTATGAATGAAAGTAGGCTACCCAATTTTGTTGTCATTTTAGGGCATCTGCCCAGAGGCAGGTCTTTCCAAAGGCAATCTATTGTGTTACTCAACTAACTTTAACCCTCAGAGATTCAACATCCATTAGTGACATTTGTGTGTTTGTGATGGTTTAATGATTTCAGCAAGAGGTGGATGTTTAATGAATGAACTTGTCGTTAATAATTGAAGGGGCAGAAATTGGCATCCAAACTCTTCCAGAGGGAGACGGGATGTGTTTCACTTTCACTGACCTCAGGCAAATGTTGTGTGTGTGTGTGTGGTGTGTGTGTGTGTGTGTGTAGGACTATTTGCTGGCCTCGATAGGATCAAACAATTCAGTCATCTCATCATGTCTCATCATTACTCTGTGCTGACCCTTCACTTGTACTCTCTGCAATGCAGCATCTATCTATCCATCCATCTGTCTATCTATCTATCTATCCATCTATCTCTATCATCCATCTATCTATCTGTCTATCTATCTATCTATCATCTATCATCCAGCTATATATCTATCTGTCCTATCTATCTATCTCGTCTATCTCTGTCATCTATCCTATCTGTCTATCTATCTATCTGTCTGTCTGTCTATCTATCTATCTATCTATCTATGTCTATCTATCTGTCTGTATCTATCTATCTATCTATCTATCTGTCTGTCTATCTGTCTATCTATCTATCTATCTATCTATCTGTCTGTCTATCTATCTATCCATCCGTCTGTCTATCTATCTATCTATCTATCGTCTGTCTGTCTGTCTATCTATCTATCTATCTATGTCTGTCTATCTATCTGTCTGTAGTTATCTCCTCTATCTGTCTATCGATCTATCATCTATCTATCTATCTATCTATCTATCTATCTATCTATCTATCTATCTATTATCTGTCTATCTATCCGTCTGTCTGTCTCTCTATCTATCTATCTATCTCTCTATCTATCTATCTGTCTGTATCTATCTATCTATCTATCTGTATCTATCTATCTATCTATCTATCCGTCTGTCTGTCTATCCATCTGTCTATCTGTCTATCTATCTATATATCCGTCTGTCTATCTATCTATCCGTCTGTCTGTTGTCTACCTATATCTATCCATCTGTCTGTCTGTCTATCTATCTATCTCTATATACATTGTGGGGACCAAATGCCCATGATGTAATAAACCTGAGTTACCTACATCGTGGGGACCAGCCAGCGGTCCCACAATGTAAATGGGTTATAAATCATATAGAATGAGTTTTTGTGAAAAAGTAAAAGTTTGCACAGTTTCTGTGAGGGTTAGGTTTAGGGGTAGGGGCAGGGTAGGGGGAAGAATGTACAGTTGGTTCAGTGTAAAATGCATTGAAGTCTATGGAAGTCCCCAATTCACAAAAACAAACATGTGTGTGTGTGTGTGTGTGTGTGTGTGTGTGTGTGTGGGTTGGTTGGCTTGTCTTATCTCAGACTATCTCAGATGACATCTGCTGTGTCAGTGTCCATTCTCCCAAGTAAACAAGGCCCTCATTAACTATTTATTCTCCCACACAAGAAAAGAGTGACCCACGCGTCTCCAGAGACCACAGGAAGTGCCCACTAAGGCAGTTTGGGTGAAATCGTGATGAACGGAACTGTGTAGCTTCACCAAGGAGTGTCTGAGGTAGTGGTTTATATTTCACTGAAATGTAAGTGAGAAGTTTGTGGCCTATTTAACTACGCAGAAACTCTGATGACACAAGTGGAGCAAAATAGAGGCCAGTTAAGAAAAAAACTGAAGTGTGTTGAGTGTATTTAATAGGCTAAAAACCATCACATATTTTTGGTAATATACAATATTAGGTATTTAAATACATAATAACCTTTTAAACATTGCCTAAAAAGACTTGAAGGTGACTCCTTTTCACTTGAGACAGTAAGTAACCTCCTAGCAACCACTCTAGCATCAACACAATGTGTTTTGCACATTTTCTTCTAGTTAAAAACAGTCCACCTCCTCTCAGTACAGACATCTCTTTACGCTGCATTTTACACCCCTGTGTCAGTGGGTTTAGAGGACGTGGTGTTAAGTGTAAAGCTGGTGTCTCTGTTTCAACTGTAAATAAAGGTCACTGCTGTCATTAATGTGAAGTTTCTCTCTCTCTCCGGGCTCAATGAACTGTGAGCCGCTGTTTACAGTAGCAGACAGACAGATGCAATTAAATACAGAATTATTTTTATATATTATCCATAAGTATCTACTACATGCATGATGATTCAGTGTGGTAGGCTACAATTACTGGTGACCGGGGCAAGTTGTCAAAAAGTTGAGTCAAAAGTCCACTTTGCTCTAGCAGTAGATGGTAGTAAAGCTTCAAACTCAAATACCACATTCCTTGTGATGAAGGCAAAAAAAAAAAAAAAAAAAAAAAAAAAAAAAGTGAATACAGTACCGTCTGTTGTAGTAGTCAAGACATTGTTTCTCTATATTATACCTTGCAAATATTCAGTGGAGTAAAAAGAGTGACAAATATACCCGGACACGCCTCATTTAAACAAACAAACAAACAAACAAACAAACAAAAGAACATAAAATGTTTTCGCGGCTTATCCACGTGATGGCGCTCATAACACTTTTAATCGGTTATGCTTTTTCCCCCAGAAATAATATCCAGCTGTATATTAGATAACATAGGCTATATATCGTTATATTTTGCCTATATAGTTTTATAAAGTTCGTTCGAGTTCGAGTGTTCCTGGAATAAATAAATCAATAAACAACATGGCATTTATAACCGTGTGATGTAGGGAAAATTGGCTGGAATTTCTTTAAGTTATTTTATGCACAGACATCTGACAGATCTTTAGACAGATCTTAATGTCATTAGCGTTAAAGTTCATCAAATGTCAGGGCTGATGACGTCGAGTTGTGATTCCCCTTTCCTTAGACACGTCATTCTGACAGACAGCGCTCTGTACGCTCCAGTGCTCATTCCTGAAACATTCACAGGTGCCCAGGAAATCAGGGAACATTAAAGGTGGTGGTCAGGGATAGCCTCCTTTCTTTCTCTCTTTCTTTCTTTTTTTTCAGAGGAAAGTCCCTCAAAGTCCTGCATGCGCCTACAGAAAACCCCTCATTAAAGTATATGGAGATTTACAGATCTGGCGCACTGAAATAACAAACGTTTATTTCTTCCTCAGAACTTCAGTAAGATGTTCTGAAGGAAGCAGTGACTTCATGTTTGATTTACCGATGGTATCCACCTTATTTTGCAACGCGGATGTAGCTTTTTCTCTGTAAATGAGCGAGACTTCTGATTCATTAGCATGTGAATAGCAACTAGAAGAAAAACAATAATGTGCTGTTACTGTAAAACTATCTGTGCTACAAAGCAATGTGTTTATAATTACGACAATACATTAAAATTATATGATAACAATAATGCTAGTTTGCAATATCAAGCAGTATTATAAGGAAGCCAATTTCAGCACATAAAAAAACATGCTTTGGTAAATCTTAACTCATAAGTCATAATGATATAAAAAGTCCAAATTATGACATTCATAATTATGACAAAAAGTTGAAACTATGGCATACTATGTTATAAAGTCGAAATTATCACATACTAAGTCAATTATGTCATGCTAAGTCATAATTATGAGATTAAAGTCGAAAATATGACATAAAAGTTTAAATTATGACACTGAATCATGATTTTGACTTCTTATTAATTATGACAAAAAGTTGAAATGATAAGACTATGACATGCTAAGTCATAATCATGAGACTAAAAAGTAAACAAAAAAATCTAAATTATGACTTTATGTTTCTATAATAGACTTTTAAATCATAATTTCCCCTTTATATCATAAATATGAGTTAGTATGTAATAATTAGGTCATTATTTTGACGTTTCATCTCATGAAAAAAGCATGATTGTTTCCTTATGTGGTGGAAATGGGTTTCCATAGCATATTGTTTTGTAAAGCTAAAACTGAAAGCCTTGCACATTCAAGTTATAAATGACTGTGCCCGCTCTTCCTTTAAGAATAAGGCGGATACATGGTATCAATATGGGTTATGTTCAAGAAAGTATGGTATTTTCCAGAGAGATTAAGGCCTATGATGTATATATCCATATACAGCAGCAGGTTATAGCTCATTTAAATCCTTTTGGACTCTGGAAGAGTGTAATGCTTTTACCTTGGGTGTGTTCCTCAAAGAAATCAATATTTATATCTGTCTTGTGACCACAGGCTCTGTAATCCTATGCCAGCAGAATGTCTTCCGCCTCACTGTGGTGGCTGTAAATTCCCAGTTTTTTTGACTCAAAGCCTCTGGTTTCCTCCTATGAGAAAGGTACACATTACTGCAGTTCCAGCTTGGCCCACCCACCTCAGTTTTGTTTTCAGAGGTCAGTAGGGGAAAATTTAGAAAATTCAATACTGACATATACATCTCATAATACAGTATATAATATATGATGTGCAAATGTCCAAACATTGTACCTTTAGGGGTACATCAGCTTGTCACCGGGGCATTACCCTTAAAGGGACATTTTTGTACTGTACCATATTTACCAGTAAAAGTTCATAGTAGTACCTTAAGGCTACATATATTAGTACTCTATGGTACTAAAATACACCTTTTAGGTAGATAAGGTATAAAGATAGCGCCAAGCTGGCCTAAATGTACAATGTTTGCACATTTTTCTTACAGTATACTGTATATGATTAAAAATAGCTTTCACTTTTTCCTTCCTTTTTTTTACTTTTAAACAAAAGCACAAAATTAACTTATTGCATTAAAGGGTTAGTTGTGGAATAAAGTCGCTATTTTGTTATTTTTGGTGCACAAAAAGTATTCTCGTTGCTTTATAATATTAAAGTTGAACCACTGTAGTCACATGAACTGATTTAAATATGTTTTAGTAGCTTTATGGCCATTGAAAAAGGGAGTATTATTGCTGGCGATGCAGGCCTTACTGAGTCATTGGATTTCATCAAAAATATCTTAATTTGTGTTCCAATGATGAACGAAGGTCTTATGGGTGTGGAACGACATGAAGGTGAGTAATTAATGACATAATTTTTATTTTTTGGTGAACTAACCCTTTAACTCAGCAACTATTTAAAGGCACAGTGCGCAATTTCTGTACCATAAGTGGCAATAACTGGAATAGCAAACTTTGATTGCTGAAGAAAATGCCATTCAGTAAGATTTATTTATTTAATCAAAATACAGTAAAAACAGTAATATTGTGAAATATTATTACATTTTAAAATAACTGTTTTGAATATATGTTAAACTAATTTATTTCTGTGATCAAAGCTGAATTTTCAGTAGAAAATTCGCAGCTGTTTCAGTAGCCAATGAGCTCAGTGCTCAAGCTTCAAATACCTGGTCAGCATTTGCTGTAGCAGTTTGCAGAGAGCTTTCAGAAACCCTCCACCTTCGCCAGTAAAGATCTGCTACTGGTAATTCATGTATGCTATATTGTACAGCAGCAGCATGTCTTACTTGCTCACAGCAGTGTGTCGTGTATGTATTGGCAGTAGCAAGTCACATACTTGCCCTGCAGCAGCATTAACAGCAGCAGCAATAATAGAGCAGCAGCAGCAGAAATAACAGCAACAGCAATAACAGAGCAGCAGCAGCAATAACAGCACAGCAATAACAGCAAACAGACAGCAGCAGCAGCAGCAATAACAGCAACAGCAATAACAGAGCAGCAGCAGCAATAACAGCAGCAATAACAGAGCAGCAATAACAGCAGCAGCAATAACAGAGCAGCAATAACAGCAGCAAACAGAGCAGCACTAAGAGCAACAGCAGCAGCAATAACAGCAGCAGCAGCAACAGCAATAACAGCAGCAGCAATAGCAGCAATAACAGCAACAGCATGTAACAATCAGCCAAATTGGTTGAGTCACAAGATTTAAAGGAAGTCGATACCAGCCTGGGTAACCTTGGGTAGGTTGCGCAGTTCCTCCCTGGTGCTTACTATACCCAGCTTTGCTGGCACGCCACTCCCCTCGAGCATTCCTTCTTCCTTGCTTGATGGTTGGTGATGATGATGATGCAGGGTGACGAGATGGTTCTTTGTCTTTCCGTTGACGTTACACACTCCACAGTCTCCCACATATCGCCAGACATCCTTACGGACCGTTGGCCACCAGGCGACCTCCAGGACGCTGAGAAGAGTTTTCAGCCGACCATGATGTCTCTCCGTTGTCCTTTCGTGGAGGCTCTGTAGCGTTTGTTCGATCAAGGCCTTTGGGACGACAAGCTGCAGTCGGTACTGGTCGCCCTTGCACTGGATCTGTCGGTACAGCAAGCCCTGGTGGTTGATCACTGTGATCCTGTCGGTCTGGGGTGTGGAAGAGATGATGGTGAGTGTAGTCATCCTGTTGTGTGCTGTTGGCTTCCTCACTGGAGAAGGGTAGAACAGAGAAGATGTAGCTGACATCTGGCCCTGATGATGTCTTGGTGCAGCTAATTCCTTGCTCTGTTGTGCTGTCCGTCTGTGAAGGTGTTGAGATGGTGGAACAGTCAGTGGGAGGTGAAGAGGTGTAGATTGTGGAAGGCACAGGGTTGGATGTCTCTGCAGGAGTTGGGACAGTGGCTTCCGGAAGTTTCTTTTCCTTAAGTTGTTTTGCCCACTGTTTGTCTCTCCTCCGAAAGCACTCAACAACCTCTTTTTCTAATGCCGCCATAGCCTCTTTCACATATTCCTCCATCTTATTGAATCTTACATCCACAGCCTCTCTAAACACATTTCACGGTTTAAATGACTTTCAACAGAGTCTTTAAAATCCTTCTCCAGTTTTAAAACAAGGTTTTTAAGAGAAAGTACTTCAGCACGAAGCTGTTCACAGTCACACTGGTGTAAAATTCGTTCATCATTAAAATTAGCAGGTGTTTTAAAAGGAGCAGCATTACCAAAATGAGTCGCCATCTTTTACCACTTTCTCAACACAGTTTTTAAAATCTTATACGTTCCCCGTACGGGCCACCATATGTAACAATCAGCCAAATTGGTTGAGTCACAAGATTTAAAAATGGGGTCAGATTTTACTGTGTGAGTTGTTAGTGGTTAAAAGAATGAGACATAAAACAGTGATAAGTTTAAATAAGAAATGTGTATTTACAATATTCACAGGAACTTTAAAACACACAATAAACCAGGAAAACTCAGTCTGTTAAAGCATACAGTCCAAGTACCATACCCTAAAACAGTCCAAGAATCCTAGTGTGCTGATAAAGTCCCAATGTGAGTGTCCACCGGTGTATATACAAATGTCCACAGTAGTGATAATCCAAAGGTTGTGACTGGAGAGGTAAGTCCACCAAATGAAAACTCCGCAATCCAGGTGAGTTGTTGACTGTTAGTGAGTTCTTGTTTGTTTGCCATGCGTCTCTCTTTATACAGATGTTTACCTGCTTCCTGTCATGTGACTGGTTACATGCCAAACATTCCTTTCTTAAAGACTACACACTTAAAATGTTAAGAGGAATAAAATGGACAAAACACTGTAAACCATTAACTCTATAATACATAACTCATTGTAAATAGACGTAATAAAACATGCAATTGTGTGACGTGTCAGCAAGCAATAACAGCCAGCAGCAGCATTAGCGCTAACAGAGCAGCCGCAATAAAGCGCAGCAGCTGCAGCAATAACATAACAGCACATACAGCAACGCAATAACGCGCAGCATCAGCATAACAGCAACAGCAATAACAGCAGCAGCAGCCATACAGCAACACATGAACATCATCATCACAATTCATTTCACAGCAGACAGCAGCACCATAACAGCATCAGCAGCAATACAGAAACCATAATCAGCAGCGCAGCAGCATAACAGAGGCAGCAATAACAGCATGGCAATACACAACCCAATACAGAGCAGCAGCACAGCAACAGCATAACAGAGCAGCAATACAGCAAAGCAGCATAACAGCAACGCAATAACAGCATAGCACAGCAATACCAGCAGCAGCACATTAAAGCACACCAATAACACAGCGCAATAAACAGCAACACACAGCAATAACGAGCGCAGCAAGGTTGCAGCAGCCATAAACAGGCCATTACAGACGCAGCAAAACGCACCAATAACAGCAGCAGCAGCCGCAGCACAGCAATGACAGTAGTCAGCACAGCAATAACATAATCAGCAATAGCCAAATAACAAAGCACAATACAGCAAGCAATAATCAGCGCAGCAGCAATAACAAGCAGCAGCAGCAGCATCAATAACAGCCACAGCAAGCAAACAGCAATAACAGAGCGCAGCACATAAAAGCATCAATAAAACAGCAAATCACAAGCCAACAGCATCAGCAGCCAATAACAGCAGCAATACACATCAAGCAGCAATAACAGCAGCAGCAGCAATACAGCAACAGCACATAAGCAGCAATACAGCAACGCAATAACATAGCAAGCAGCAATAACCGCAGCAGCAGCAATAACGAGCAGCAATAAGCAGCAGCAATACAGCAACAGCAGCAACATAACAGCAGCACATAACAGCACACATAACAGAGCAGCAGCACCAAGAACAGCAGCAGCAATAACAGCAGCAGCAGCATCATAAGCAGCAGCAGCAATAACAGAGCAGCAATAACAAGCACAGCAGCAGCAGCACGCGAAGAACAGCACAGCAGCAATCAGCACAGCAATAACAAGAGCAGCAGCAGCAGCAGCAATAACAGCAGCAGCAATAAACCCAGCACAGCAGCAGCAATCAGAGCAGCAGCAGCACCAGCATAACAGCAGCACAGCAGCAGCAACAGCAATAAGCAGCAGCAGCATCAGCTAGCAGCATAAGCAACAGCAATAACAACAGCAGCAGCAGCAGAGCAGCAATAACACAAAGCACATAGCATCAGCAGCAATAACAGCAGCAGCAACAATAACAGCAACAGCAATACAGAGCAGCAGCAGCATAACAGAGCAGCAAACAGCAATACAGAGCAGCGCATCAATAACCAGCAGCACAGCAATAACAGAGCAGCAGCAGCAGCAAGCAATAACAACAGCAATAACAGCGCAGCATAACAGCAACAGCAATAAGCAGCAATAATAGCAGCAGCAATAACACAGCAGCATAACAGAGCAGCAGCAGCAATCAGAGCAGCAATAAGCAACAGCAATACAGAGCAGCAGCAATAAGCGCAGCAATAACAGCCAACACAATAACAGAGCAGCAGCCATAACAGCAGCAATAAACAGCAACAGCAATAACAGAGCAGCAGCAAGCAATAACAGAGCAGCAAGCAATCAAAACAGCAACAGCAGCACATAACAGAGCAGCAATAACAGAGCAAACAGCAGGCAATAACAGAGCAGCAATAACAGCAACAGCAATAACAGCAGCAGCAGCACAGCAGCAGCACAGCAATAACAGCACAGCAATAACAGCAGCAGCAATAACAGCAATAACAGAGCAGCAGCAGCAATAACAGAGCAGCATCAGCAATACAGCAATAACAGCAGCAAGCAGCAATAACAGCAACACAATAACAGGAGCAACAATCGCAATAACAGAGCAGCCGCAATAGAGCGCAGCAATAAGCAACAGAAATAAGCAGCAGCAGCAAGAACGAGCATAATAGCAGCAATAAGAGCAGCACAGCACAAACCGCATCAGCACAGCCGCAGCAGTAACAGCAGTAGCAGCAGCAAGCCAGCAGCAGCAGCAATAACATAGCACAACACAGCAACACAATACAGCAGCAGCAGCGCACCCAAGCAGCCAACAAAAAAATAGCACATAACACAATAACAACAGCAGCATAACAAGAAAAGCAGCAATTAATAGCAGCAGCAGCAGCAGCAATAACAGAGGCAGCAATAACAGCAGCAGCAGCAGCAAACAGAGCAGCAATAACAGCAGCGCAGCAATAACAGCAACACAGCAACAATAACAGCAGCAATGACAGCAGCGAGCAGCAGCAGCAACAGAGCAGCAGCAATAACAGCAACAGCAATAACAGAGCAGCAGCAGCAGCAGAAATAAGCAGCAATAACAGCGCAGCATAACAGCAAAACAGCAACAGCAAACAAGCAGCAGCAGCATACAGCGCCATAACAGCAGCCCCAGCCAGAGCAGCAATACAGCAACAGCAATAACAGAGCAGCAATAACAGCAATAACAGAGCAGCAGCAGCAATAACAGAGCAGCAATAACAGCAATAACAGAGCAGCAGCAGCATACAGCAGCAGCAATAACAGCATAACAGCACACCAGAGCAGCAGCAGCAATACAGAAAAGAAGCAATAAAGCAGCAGCAGCAATCAGAGCAGCAGCAGTATAACAGCAAGCAGCAGCAGCAGCGCAGCATTAAAGCAGCAGTAGCAGCAGCAAGCAGCAGCAGCATAACAAGCAATAACAGCAAACAGCAATAACAGAGCAGCAGCAATACAAGAAAAGCAGAGCAGCAGCAGCAGCAATAACAGCAGCAATAACAGCAGCAGCAGCAGCAAGAACAAGCAGCAATAACAGCAGCAGCAGCAGCAATAACAGCAGCAATAACAGCAGCAGCAGCAATAACAGCCAGCAATAACAGCAGCAGCAGCAGCAATAACAGAGCAGCAATACAGCAGCAGCATATAACAGCAACAGCAGCAACAATAACAGCAGCAGCAGCAATTAAATAGCAGCACAGCAATAAAGCAATAACAGCAACAGCAAAACAGAGCAGCAGCAACATAATCAGCAATCAGCAGCAGCAATAAACAGCATAACAGCAGCAATAACAGCAACAGCAATAACAGAGCAGCAGCAGCAATAACAGAGCAGCAATAACAGCAATAACAGCAGCAGCAATAACAGCAACAGCAATAACAGAGCAGCAGCAGCAATACAAGAAAAGCAGCAATAACAGAGCAGCACAGTATTAACAGCAGTAGCAGCAGCAGCAGTATTAACAGCAGTAGCAGCAGCAATAACTGTGTGTTCACACCGCCGGCTGCGAGAGCGTCAAAGTGACAGGAAGTCATTAATTAATGAGAGCTGGTGGCGAGCTCCGGCGAGAGCGCCGCGGCGCGTCTTCGATGGTGAGAGCGTCGAGGAGAGTTGAAGTCAGGTCAACTTTATGGTAATGAGCTATGACGCAGTTCGGCGGCAACCAATCGGAATTTACAGGTCCTCGCTTGAGAGGATTCCGATTGGTTGCTTTATGGTAATGAGCTATGACGCAGTTCGGCGGCAACCAATCGGAATTTACAGGTCCTCGCTTGAGAGGATTCCGATTGGTTGCAAGTAAACTTGTCATTTACTTTGACCCTCCCGCTGGCGGCGGTTTGAACGAACAGTACAGCATTGTTGGCAGGGCAGCCAAGGCGAATGTTGCCGCTCTCGCCCCGGCGGTGTGAACGCACATATCAGCAATAACAGAGCAGCAGCAGCAAGGTTTTCTAAAAGTTATGAACAAACGTTCCTCTAGTAACATTAATAGAACGTCTATTCAAAGTTGTCTGGTCTTTAATAATGTTCTCAAAGCGCTTGCACAAAAACATTATTCATACATTGTTCATGGAACTTTTTTCAGAAACATTTTAGTTCATCTAATGTAGACTTGTGCCGATATTCGGTAATGCGATAAATCGCGATAATGAATATGCACGATATTGTAATCGTGGGCACTTCAGAATACCGTAAATAATAATTTATTACCAATTATTATTTTTTTTTATAAGGCAATTAAGAATACTTTACCCATCAATCGTATAAAATGCACAACACCGCTGTATTCTGCGTCAAAAGGATACGCGCTCAGATGTAAACAATCCCAACGTGCATGTGGCACATGGCGGAACCAGTGAAGGAGACGAGCTAAATGAAAGTGCGCGTTCACTCTCTGACAGCAGAGGGCGCTGATGGAACAGCAAGCGTGCAGCGGTTACCACGGAAACCGTGCAAACAAAGTAACTGCGCTAGTGAAGTTTTTAAATTGCTTCAAACAGCCATTCATTTTTTTGTAATCTCAGTGTTGTTCATCACAGCACCAAATACTGAATACTTAAAAAAGACTTAAAAGGATATTTATTTTCAAACCTAAACATTTTTATATTTTAATCAGGACTACAACATGCCCTAATGATTAGAAATGTTCTGATTATTTGTTATTGTTCAGTAAAACTTTGAAAACATACAGCTTCATTAGTTAACATGTTAATTCATTATCACTAAACTGACAATAAAAATACTTATAAAATATTAATTATTATTAATTAATGTTAATTTCTTAGTTACTGTTTAATAACATTACTAAAATCAAAATAACTTATTTAATGGACCTGAGATAAAACTAACAATGATCAGTTGTGTTTCTAAACTAACATTAACAAAAAATAACACTTTCTGTATCAAATGTAGCTATTGCTCAATCTTAGTTAATGCATTAAATAGAGTAAAGTGTTATCTGTTGTTCTTTATAGCCTAATTCTTTTGCATTTTAATCTGTTTGAAAATTTCAGTCAGAGTTGTTTTTGTTTTATTACAAAAAGAGTTCTAAAACCTGTTAAACTATGACAAAAATTGTTTTGCAACTTATTTTAATATCGTGATAATACCGTATACCGTGATAAAAGTTTCATCAATTAATCGCAACATGAAAATTTGATACCGTCACATGCCTAATGTAATGTTTTTTAAATGTTACTAATACTGTTTCAGAGAACATTCAAAAGCAACATTCTCATGTTTGAAGAAAATGAATAAAATGGAATTAACGTTGATATAACAATTAAAAAACATTTCTAAAACATTTTAAAAAACTGAACGTTCAGAGAACAAGCAGAATTAACATTTTCGTAACTTAATGGGAAAGTTAGCAAAATATACTAAGAACATCCTTTTGTTAACCCTGAAAGACCATTGAAAGTCACACAGGTCTGACTGTACAATATGACAATCAACAGTCATAAATGACATAATAAATCATGTGCACTGGGCTCGAGGCCTATCTTAGCAAGTGTTATAAATTCTCTGCTATTTGCCAGTATGTCATTCTGGTAAGAAGCCATCAAGGAAATAAACGTAAATGTCACTGATATTTCATTGTGGATCAGCATTATTTCCCTTAGACATTTGATTAATTAGTTCAGGGGAATTTTTTTCAATGAAAGCCTACGCGTCTGACTCAGTTAATCTTCTCTTTCACTTGTTGTTCTTCCGTCGTGTGGTCAGTCTGAAGCTCTGAGGACTCACAACCTGTTCTATAGCGTCACATCTCTCTGTGGTTCACAAAATTATACACCATACAAGGTCACATCAGAACAAAACCTTCAACCTCTGAAGATGAACGCAAACCTAAAGCTTTACCCACTAATTTTACGTCACAATGTGGCAACCGTGTTCCACAATTATGATGAAATGACAGCAATTCCACAGAGCGTAGAGTGGTTGACCACTCACAGCCCACGCTGATGATTTTACGGTATTCACTTGTGAAGACCATAAACATTAAACCGAGTGGGAGCGGAAGGAAATTGTTTGTGTCATTCTCACAGACGTCTGTTGGCCTGTTGGTGAAGTCCAGCATGTGGTTAACTCTGACTGTAAGCTGGGCTAGTAAAGGATGCTAATCTCTCACCACAAAACACTTGTGCAATGGATACAGTGGGGATTTTGTGTGGCATTAGATTAGCATGACAATAACAGACAATATGAAAAACAACCTTAAGATGTATTTTTATACACTGTAAAAAAATATGATCAGTAAGTCGTGGCAACTTGTTTTTACATTAACTCTTCAAAATAATTTCAACTTTTTTTTAGAAGTTATATAAGATTGAAATGGAATGCTTGGATGGATGGATGTATAGATATGCATGAAAAACATGCTTAATTGTCAAGAAAATAACGTTACAATGTGAAAAGATCCCAATGGTACTCAAAACAGGCTTAATTTTATCTATCCAAAATATAAATTATTTGTAGTTTGGGGTGAAATGTGAGATTCACCCATTTGTTGCTATGTTTCTATATTGTTGTTAAGACCAAGTGATGATGCAATAATCAATCGGTAATGAAGAATCCGTGTGTGGGCGTTTCCATTTTCAGATCTATAAATATGACGGGGCTTAGTTGGTTTCACATTGTGATAAACACAGAACAGTCTTGTAGGGGAATTTAGTGCATGTTCCCCTTTCAAAAGGTTTATGGAAAGGTCTGCAAATAACATTTAAGTCTGCACGTATAGAACAAAATGTCACGAAGACTCCTCTAGTTTGTGTAAAGTATTTCAGATTTACTGGATGAATGGCTAATTCTTTGTGACGTGCACAGTGGGTTTCAATTCAGGTTCTGAATTACCATACTTTCATTTAATATACATGTGCATGTAATACAAGTGCATTTATATGAATATTAAATTATTATTAATTTATTTAATATAAATTGCCATATTATGGACATGCTAAATTGACTAATAAATGTCTGTTGTGATGTTCAATAGCTTTGCAAATAAAAGTAATTTGGTTAAAAGTAATACACTACTAATATAAACAAATTACATTTATTTTCATATTAAAAAACGCAACAGACATTTATCACACGTATCACTCAGTTTATGAAAATAAATGATTTAAATTTGTTGAATCATATGTTTTTTTATCATATAAAATCTAATACAACCAAATTGTTTATTTTCATTTTTAAACATCACAACTGACATTTAGCACTCAGTTTAGCCACTTTAAATATGAGAATTTATATTAACTAAATTAATAATAACTTATTATTTATATAAATATGGGGGACAGCATAGGATCACACAAAAGCTGTGTCCCAATTTAGCGGCTGCCTGCTTCTGTCACGGGTTGGTTGTATAAACAGCACGGAGATGAAGGAGAATCAGTATAGTAGCATTTAATAACAAAGCTCAGGAGATCAGAGAGATATAACCAATGTAACATTAACAAGAACAGACAGGGAATGAAGGAGAACACGGTATAAATAGGCTACGTGGAGCAAATAAAGGGAGCTAATAAGCTAATTAATGAGAAGACAGGTGAACATAATGACTAATCAACAACACAGAGAAACTAGGACACAGGGCAATCAAGACAGAACCAAAACACAAAGCAACATAGGCTGCGTTCCACTCCAGTTTTAGACACGCACTCGCGAACTTCCCTAAACACTTCCCCTCGGGGGAATCCCTGCCGCCATTTTGAAGTGCGTTCCACTTCGTGAAGTGGACGAGGGAAGTTTACATGGACAGACCCTCGCTCCCTCGATTTTAACCGAGGGAGCGAGTCTACTTCACATGTACACTTCAGGCAGCTCCATAACCGATTATGACGTCACCGCATATCGCGTTTAATAGAGTGCCCCAGGGATGACGCGTTTTTGTAGGCCAACCCGGAAGTTAGCGGTGCACGGGTTCCCTCGACTGAAAGCCTATTCATTTTTCCCATAGACTTTTGGAAAATCGCAGAAAATAAGCTCTGTGTTTAACAAAGGGTTATGACACTTACACGTTTTGTCTATCAAGATAATCTTTACAAGTTAACACAACATTTATAGATTTTGAAGCCTAAATAAAGTCGTCAGATATAAAAGGCTAACAGCAGGCTATAAACGGACTACAGCACACCATGGTCGCGGATCAACGTCGTCACCACCATCAAGCTTCCTCAAACTTTATTTAGAAAACAACTCTATTTAAAAACATGCTCACTGATTATGATCTGCGCTGTGTATGAATACTTATCCACTTTTTCATGAGAAATGCTGTCCAAATGTCCCGTTTTTAATGATGACGTCTAAAGTCCCCGCCAAAGGAAGTAGTCCCTTTCAGCAATTTGTTAGCAACCGCCGATTTGAAGACGCAGTAAAAGTTTAAAAAATCACAAGTGGGTTATAACTGGTGTGTTTTATGTCATAGATCAAAACGTGAAAGTATTTAGAGGCTTTGTTAACCACAGACCTTATTTCAGGGGATTTAGCAAAAACCCATTCAAAAAACCCATAGACTTTACGGCGTTGGAACCGGAAGTCCTAAAATGCTAACTCGCTTCCGGGTTTTGCCTACAAAAACGCGTCATCCCTGGGGCACTCTATTTACCCTACCACAAACAATTCTATGATATATTAATTATTTTTTTAAACATTTAAAACACACATATATACATATAGAATGCTGTATTAAACAAATTTGTAAGGGGAAAAAATAAATAATAAATCAGCTCCATTGCGGATTCTTGAGTGATCAAGGGCTTAGGACGTTCCAGTTCAGCCCATTGCAAAGGTTCCGCCAGAAGTGGGCACTCGTGCAACGTAAGCAATGACGTACATCCGAGTCAACGAGACCGAGGGAAGTTAGCGAGGGAAGGGCATTTAAAAACCGAACTGGAATGCAGCCATAGTCAAAACAGAACATAACTGTGACACCTTTGAAGTTGAACCAAGCGTTGCTAAATGGAACGGTCTAGCCTAAGGAGGATTGCTTTTGTCACCTATACTGTGACAGCTGTGGTTGATGAGCGGTAGTATTGTTTGAACCGGACTTTTTTGAAAGTTATATTTAAAAATCCTGTGGTCACCAGCTCGCAATGAATCTTGGGATATGCAAGGCTGCGAAAGATCCACTCGTTCTATCCTTCGGGAAACATTTGTAGGCCACATTTGTTGGAGCCTTCCAATTAAGACAGCTTGACGCATTCGGCCTTCGAATCCAGCCTTCGTAAGATGCAGCCTCTGAAAAAAACACTCAGAACATTGTGCTTTTTTTGCACTTTTTGCTTAAAGACAGAAACTGTGCAAAATTTACGAGAAGCCCATAATGACTGCTGGTGCTTTTTAGCAAGTGTTTATCCCGTTAACCTGCAGCAGTTTCCCGTTGACCTGCTCTGTGCAGAGCGAACCCTGATTGATGGCTGCAGGAGCCGGTTAGGAACCAGCGGATTAGAGCCATCACTGCCGTGACCTCTGATTGTTCCGCCATGTGAGGTATGGCAGCCTGAGTTAGGTGACCTTTGACCTGTCTGTAGAGCATTTTTACTTTGTTCCAAAACTTAGTGAGTGGTCTGAGAATCGGACCTTAGCATGTTGATAATACTCTAATAAGCGCAAAAATACATAATCCACACAAATAATGAGTAAAATAGTCTATTTTTAATTAGACTGAACCATTTTAGCAATAGTTTTCTGTACTAAATAAAGAAATACATTTGAAATACTAGTTTTACATTTAAAACTAGATGCGATGCGATGCGATAAGATTCCAGCGACAAAAGGTCCTAACACACCAAGCCAACGAACTAGTAGCGACGAAAACCGACGTTCGACACCCGACGGCCAAGTAGCACGTCCGTTCTGCGCCTGCGTAAGATGAAATGCCTTTCCATACCAGCAGGTGGCAGTAGCTGAACAGCCAATCAGAATGATCAGATGGCCCGACGGACCGACGAGCTCCAACACCGATTCAACATGTCGAATCTGCCGGAAAAAAAGCCAACGAGGACCAACTTCAGCCGACGAACAGAAACTTAGTCGACCGACGAACAAAAACTGTGCGTGGGCGGGCTCTCTCTGCAAGCTCCCGGCACTTGACACGAAATGGATAAGTACATAATCAATTTTATGAATATTACACCATTTTAACATTACTAAAAATACATCCTGAGTTACTGAAACAATCTTTGTCATAGAATAGCCTACACTTGTCTGTTCACAACGAGTTGACCGTTTGAACCTTCTTGTTTTCTTTCATTTATTTTGAAGATCTGAGGTGAATTGTCCATTGTTGCTTTCAGTACTGCTATAAAAGACGCACAAAAATGAAATTCAAACTCACATTAGACACTTTAACATTAAATAAAGCACATAAACATTACCTGAGATTATCATTGCCATACTTTGTGTTGTTGTTCCAGCCACGATGTTGCAGAAAAATAGAAACCGTTTCTAAGATAGAATCGTCACATTTCGCCATGTATTGCGGCGTCACGTTGTGACTGGTTTGGACACGGTGTAATTTGGCATGAAAATGCTTTCGAATTCTAATTTTAAAGTCTAAATGCTTTTGCATTCTAAAAACTGTAAAAAAATTCTAAAAAGTTTAATTTCTTTTAACTTGAGCGCCACGCTTTTAGAATGCTGTGACATGCGCGAGCAATGGTTGAAGATGTCCGTCTAGCGCATGTTTACATGGGAAAAGTAGCGCAGTGGAATAGAAAAACGCATTCTGCATGAACATCGCCTAGGTAGGCAGCTTACTTGGTTTTGGAACAGACCGTGTTCAAGTTGATTTATTGAAATCATCATGCCAAAGAGCTTTTTACAGCATGCAAAGCAAGTAAAATATTGAAGTTGTCACTGGCCTTTTAAGGGTTTAACCAAAACATGTCACGGCAGAGAAAATAACCATGATGCTATCCAGAGGCCCGTTTGTTTGGGAGTTTGACAGAAAGCCCCGTTGGGTCAGCGGGCAGCCAGAGCGGAGAGACCTATGGTCAAAGCAGGGGAATGTGATATATTGTGGCAGGAAGATTAAACCAGACCAGCATGGCCTCAAGCCCGGCCGACCAGCAAGACAAACAAAGGCCAGAGAAGAACAGGCCATGGGGGAGGATGAGAAACACGCCGAAATCTTAAAATCACATCCAATGCACTGCTTGACATTCTTCATTTTTAGTTTTAGAACAATGAAAGTCATCAAAACTAGTACAAAACTATCTGTCAAGCATTTAAGTATAGCTTTTATATCAAAAGTAGTCATTAAAAGGAGTCATTCACTCAAAAATTAATATTATTTATTTGCCCTCATGTTGTTTTGAACCCAAATGCTTTTTTTTTTTAATGGAAGAGTCACAATGCACCATTTTTTAACCTGGACGCAAACAAAAAAACTGTGATTAATAATGGCATCAAAGACTTATAATATGTTTACATATACTACCGTTCAAAAGTTGTTTTTGTATTAATACTTTTATTAAGCAAAAATGCATTAAATTGATTGAAAGTGACGGTAAAGACATTCATAATGTAATGCTGTTGTTTTTAACTTTCTATCAAAAATCCTGAAAATATATACCATGGTTTCCACAAAAATATGAAGCAGCACAACTGTTTTCAACATTAATAATAATAAATGAATAAAGTTTCAAATCAGCATATTAGAATGATTTCTAAAGGATCATGTGACACTGAAGACTCCATTAATAATGCTGAAAATTCAGCTTTGATCACAGGAATAAATTACATTTTAAAATATTTTTAAATAGAAAACAGTTCTTTTAAATTTTAATAATATTTCACAAAATTACTGGTTTTACTGTATTTTTGATCAAATAAATGCAGCTTTTGTGACCCCGAACTGACCCCAAACCTTTGAACGGTAGTATAGATTCATAAAATAAATTTTATATAATCATATTTTATTCAACATATTAAAGTATATCTACATAATATATATTTAATGGTGCTGTTAAAGTGCTTTTTGTCCTATTTTGAGCCTGACCACCGGTGGTTCCCGGACTTTTGTTACAGTATATTGAAAATATGTGTGAGATTGTGTGTGTTCCACAAAAACAAAAACAGCATACAGCATGTGGATGAGTAGATGACCTTTTTTTGGTGATATAGCAATGGGATTATGAAAAACATGCATGACTTTTACTGTATCCCCTTTTACCGTATTCCCCTCCCAAGTGTTTGGGAAAAGTTTAGCACAGAACCTAATTAAAGAGTATGAAGTGCCACCTTTTCCTAGTATAATTTACAGAAACAACTCCAATTCTTTTCTTAGCATCAGTCTCATGACCTACATTACTGCATAATCACAGTGGAGTCAGATTTACCGTCCTTTCGCTTTCTCTCTGTGTCTGTGACAGTCTCCGCGTCCCTCCACTGGGACACATCCTACATGTTGGACCCGGTCCTGTAATCTCTGCTTCCACTGTGTTGTTATCTGGAGAATAGGAGACACCATTGTCCTTCTCCTCCACCCATGGTGAAACACTCATTTTGGCCTGGAGAGATGGGCTGTTATTTGTTGTCCCGATTCTTCACAGTCTTTTGTGCGTAACTGAAATAAATAGTCGTGGCTGTGCTCAATAAATTGTCTCAAAATGAAGTCTGATCTGTTTGTCAAACGAATACATGAATATAATCTTGCTGACACATCTAATCTGAAACTTATTTATTGCTCCAAATACAATATGATGTGCTTCTGCAAAAAGCCTTTTTCTTAAAGGAATAGTACACTCATTGAAATTCAGCAATAATTCACCTGTATGTCATCCCAAAACTATGTGATTTGTCTTTCTTCCATGTAAATACAACTAAAAGGGAATGTGGACAGATAATGTCAAACTCAAATAGAGACAAAATGCACCATAAAAGTGGTCCGTGTTTGTGCACTAAGCCTTTAAAAACCACATGATAGATATGCATGATGAACAGACCTAAATTTAAATCAATATTTGATGAAAATCTCAAAAACATATTTGTTTTTAAGTACACTAGTCAGTCATAATTTTTGGAATGAAAATGATACTTTTATTCAACAAGGATGCATTAACTGGACTGAGTAAAGACAAATTATAAATTAATAATGTCACAAAAGATTTCTGTTTCAAATAAATGCTGTTCATTTGAACTTTATATTCATTAAAGAATCCTGAAAAATTAAATGTATCATGGTTTCCATAAAAATGTGAAGCAGCACAACTGTTTTCAACATTGAAAATAATCAGAAATGTTTCTTGAGCAGCAAATCTGCATATTAGAATGATTTCTGAAGGATCATGTGACTCTGAAGACTGGAGTAATGATGCTGAAAATTCAGTATATTCAAAGAGAAAAGAGTTATATTATGAATTACAATAATATTTCACAATATTACTGCTTTAAATTTTTTTGATCAAATAAATGCAGCCTTTGTGAGCATAAAAGACTCTTTCAAAACATTAGAAAATCTTACTGACCTCAAACTTCTGAACGATATGTATTATGGGAAATCGAAATGCATTTGACGTCAAACATCATTGCTTCACTTGTGGTTTGTGGCCAACTATCATTGATGTCAAACTTCTGTCATCATTTACTCACCCTCAAGGTGTCCCAAACCTGTATAAATTTCTTTCTTCTGTTGAACATGAAAGAAGATATTTCGAAGCATGTTTGTAACCAAACAGTTGATGTAACCTTATGGAAGCTTGTTTCCGCCACTGAAAAAAAAAAAGGCGTAGTTGCTTTATATCTTTTTATCAGCATTGCTTATTATAAACTCGCAATTATGAGTTATACAGTGAGAATTTCGTGATATAAACTCACAATTGCGAGTTATAAAGTGAGAATTGCGAAATATATACTTGCAATTCTTAGAAAAAAGTCAGTTTATATCTTGCAATTGGGAGAAAAATCAGAATTGCAAGAAAAAAATCAGAATTGCGAGTTTATATCCTGCAATTGCATGGAAAAAAAAGTAAGAATTGTGAGTTTATATCTCGCAATTGCGAGAAAAAGTCAGAACTGTGAGTTTATATCTCGCAATTGAGAGAAAAAAAGTCAGAATTGCGAGTTTATATCTCGCAATTGCACGAAAAAAAGTCAGAATTGTGAGTTTATATCTCGCAATTGCAAGAAAAAGTCAGAAACTGTGAGTTTATATCTCGCAATTGAGAGAAAAAAGTCAGAATTACGTTTATATCTCGCAATTGAGAGAAAAAAAGTCAGAATTGTGAGTTTATATCTCAATTGCGAGAAAAAGTCAGAATTGCGAGTTTATATCTCGCAATGCACGAAAAAAAGTCAGAACTGTGAGTTTATATCTCGCAATTGAGAGAAAAAAGTCAGAATTACGAGTTTATATCTCGCAATTGAGAGAAAAAGTCGAATTGTGAGTTATATCTCGCAATTGCGAGAAAAAGTCAGAACTGCGAGTTTATATCGCAATTGCGAGAAAAAGTCAGAACTGCGAGTTTATATCTCGCAATTGAGAGAAAAAAGTCAGAATTGTGAGTTTATATCTCGCAATTGCAAGAAAAAGTCAGAACTGCGAGTTTATATCTCGCATTGAGAAAAAAGTCAGAATTGTGAGTTTATATCTCGCAATTGAGAAAAAAGTCAGAACTGCGAGTTTATATCACAATTGTGAGAAAAAGTCAGAATTGTGAGTTTATATCTCGCAATAAAGTCAACTGCTCGCAATTGCGAGAAAAAGTCAGAACTGCGAGTTTATATCTCGCAATTGAGAAAGAAGTCAGAATTGCGAGTTTATATCTCACAATTGTGAGAAAAAAGTCAGAATTGTGAGTTTATATTGCAATTGAAAAAGTCAAAAAAAGTCAGAACTGCGAGAAAAAAGTCAGAATTGCGAGTTTATATCTCGCAATTGTGAGAAAAAGTCAGAACTGTGAGTTTATATCTCAGAATTGAGAGAAAAAAGTTAGAATTGTGAGTTTATATCTCGCAATTGAGAGAAAAAAGTCAGAATTGTGAGTTTATATCTCGCAATTGCGAGAAAAGTCAGAACTGCGAGTTTTATATCGCAATTGTGAGAAAAAAGTCAGAATTGTGAGTTTATATCTCGCAATTGCGAGAAAAAGTCAGAACAGCGAGTTTATATCGCAATTGCGAGAAAAAGTCAGAACTGCGAGTTTATATCTCGCAATTGAAAAAAGTCAGAATTGTGAGTTATATCTCGCAATTGAGAAAAAGTCAGAACTGCGAGTTTATATCGCAATTGTGAAAAAAAGTCAGAATTGTGAATCTCAATTGCGAGAAAAAGTCAGAACTGCGAGTTTATATCGCAATTGTGAGAAAAAGTCAGAATTGCGAGTTTATATCTCACAATTGTGAGAAAAAAAGTCAGAATTGTGAGTTTATATTGCAATTGAGAAAAAAGTCAGAATTGCGAGAAAAAAATCAATTGCGAGTTTATATCTTGCAGTTGTGAGTTTATGTCTCACAATTCTAAGATAATTCAGGATTGTGAGTTAAAAAGTTGCAATTACCTTTTTTATTTTTTGTTTAGTGGCAGAAACAAACTTCCATAGACCCTACTGACTTCCATAGTATGGGAAAAAAATACTATGGAAGTCAATGGTGCCCCACAACTGTTCGCAACATTCTTCAAAATATCTTCTTTTGTGTTCAGCAGATCAAAGAAATGTATACAGGTTTGGAACAACTTGAGGGTGAGAAAATTATTTTTGGGTGAACTATCCCTTTAATGCTCTTTTTGTCATTTTTGAAGCTTGAGAGCTTCCGTCGCAATTCACTTTGACTGTACGGAAAAGGGCAGCGTGTCGTTTGGAATAGCATGAGGGAGAGAACTAATGACAGAATGGTAATTTCTAGGTGAACGACCCCTTTCCTTTGTGCCATGTAGGCTACTCAACATTGCTTAAATTCCCCACTGACGGAAAGACATTAAAAACAAGCCCCAGTTTTACTGCCCCTGCCAGGTTTTTCTCAACAACCTCTCATTCTTATACAGAAGAAAAGTCCAAGGTGGAGTGGAGGGAACATTAAAATTCCTGCTCCTCCTCTGGTACAGTAGCCTGATCTCAGATCAGTGTGGGTCGTTACCATAGCACTGCCTGACTCAGTTCGGGCTCTCATAGGTGGGCGTTCTTCTCCACTTTCAAAATCACGGCAATGAAGAACAATGAATGCAGTTTCTTACGTCGCCTAACATCTGTAAGGAATGACGCGCAGACGATGACCTTTACGCGACGATACAAGAAGACACGGAGCGTCACCTGCGCGGCTGATGCGAGTCCGATGCGTAAAAGCGCACAATGACAACAAATTGCGCGCTCTGCGGTTCCGCCGCGCTTAATCTGAATCTGGAAATGTGAAGGGCTCTGGATTAGGATCTTGTCGGGGGATGCGAATCGCCCTCCTTTGTTCCCGCAGATGAGGGTCTGACGTGTTCCCGGGGGATTTTCAGTCGCGGTTCAAACCCTGATACGCTGGCGAGTCGGTCACACACACACACACACACACTTACACACACATTCACTCAATGCTGCTATGACTTCCTGCATGCGTCCATACTGTGATCTGATTGCTCTTCGCATGCTGCTGCTCATCTCGCTGCTGCTCCTGCTCGTGAGGTCCGATTCGGGTGAGTTTGGCTGTCGATCGTAACCCTTTCACTGGACGTTAAGCGTGTTTCGTTGTTTTTGCCCTGTCACGGTCTATAGCTGGATGCATCTTAAGATCTGGAACTCATGAACTCATGAACTCATGGAAATGAATGGGAATGTCAGTGTTTATACATGGGGCAAGTTGTCACGCGGTTCGCAGCTCACTAACTACAAAGTTTTGAGTCAAAACTGTGTATGTTGGTTTCGAAGTGCCTTAAATTAAGATATGTATTTGTTATTTAAATCGTCCAAATATTGTAATATCATTTTGGGTAGTTTGTTTGGAGATGAAACAAACTCGTAGGCTACATTCAGGCAAGTGTATAGGGTACTGAAGGTAGATTTTAACAGAAAGATTGAGTTTATTAATCAGTTTCTCTGATATTTGTTGTTAGTTTTCCCATTTATGCTGTTTCACAATTGTTTACTGTTGCTGGGAAGCACTTCAGTCTTTAAATGTTGTGGATGATGGCTTTATTTTTTGCTTTAGATAGTATTTCATACTTCACACACAGGTATTTTACTCAAAACAGTGTCAGAAACCAGCAGGTTCTCCGCTAACAGTGAACGTTCTGACAAGGTTCTCTCAAGATTATGAACAAACGTTCTTCCAGTAACATTAATAGAATGTTCAGAGTTATCTGGTTTTTAATAATGTTCTCAAAATTAAAACATCTATTCATCTTTAATGGAATGGTTTTCTGAAATGTTTCAGTTGGACGTCCATCTAACACTTTTTAAACGTTACCACTTGTTTCGGAACGTTCAGAGAACATTCAGAAGTAACGTTCCCATAATGTTCGCAGAATGGAATGTTCTTGGAACGTTCACACAACCAAGAAAAAACATTTTTTAAACATTCAGAGAACATTTAGAAGTAACGTTCCCATAATGTTGAATGGAATGTTCCTGTAACGTTCATTCAACTAAGGAAAAACATTGTTCAGAGATCATTCAGAAATAACTTTCCCTGAATGTTCATAACTTATAGGGAACGTTGGGTTCCTACTGTAACATCTTGTCCCATAGTGACACATCAGGCCTCACCTGAAAAGAAAGGTTGTAAAGCATTGTTGTGCATATTAATATCTTCCCATTCATGCTGTTATTTGTTAATACAAGTCCTGTTTTTGAGAGAGTTTCTCTACTGCTGTGTTCTGACAGGGTCTGTGTTGGACACAAAGGCCTGCTGAAGATCTGAACACTTGCTCATTCATGTGTAAATGTCTCTGTCTCTGTGTTCAGCAGATAACCGTTGCCTGTCTGCCCTGGCCTCCACATGTGAAGACTGTCTGAGACGCGGCCCTGAATGCGCATGGTGCTCTCAGGAGGTAATGTGTGCGAGAGCTGCTATTGTTGTATCTCGGCACACTGCTCGAGTTTTAAGTGTGTGAAGCGCTCGTGTTTAGTCTCTTAGTGATAAAACACTAGAGCCCTAATACCCAGAATGCTTCAGGAGCTGAGGTGATCATGGGAACCCATAAAATAGAAATGCAGAAACTGCTGATAATGTTTTGGTATAGGAATGCTCACCTAACCCATAGGAAAGACAAATTGCACATAAGATCTCAGTTGAGATTCAACTGTTATTGACTCATTTGTGCCTATTTTTACTTCACAAACATTTGAGACCAAGTTGATACTTTAAGTAACTTTAGTAAGTCTCTTAAGCTATGAATGAACCAATTGAAAAAAAATTCTGATGAAAAAATGAGCAATTACGACACAATTTAAAACAGTGTTGTTAATGTAAACTAAGGCTATTAAAAATAACATCAGTAATGAAATAAAGCTGAAATAAAATAAAATAAAATATACATATTAGGCAAAAAACTAACTTAAAAAATAAAGAAAAAATTAGAAAGGTTGACTTGGCAGATAAAAGAAATAATTAAGTATAATATGAAGTACTAAAATTACTAAAACCGAAATAAAAATAAATTAAAGCTATACAGAAAGCATATGAAATTACAAAAACATAAAATATAAATAAATAAATAAAAATAAAGTGCTAAAAACCAAAATAATATATATGAAAATAAACAAATTAATGAATAAAATAAATGAATAAATAAAATTATATATACAATTTAAAAAAAAATCATGAAAAATAATAAATTAATAAATAAACTAGTGCTGTCAAATTGATTAATCGCAATTAATCATAAAATCGCATCTAACATAAAAGTTTGTATATGTATGTAAGCATATACACATTTATTTATATATATATATATTATATATATATATATATATATATATATATATTATTATTATTATTATTTTAGACAGCACTAAAATAAATGTAAAAATTAATAATCAGAGACAAACAAACTAAAACTTATCAATAGAACCATTCAAAAAATCATGTTTCGAGAATCTCACATTTTTAATACTAGTTAAACAAAAAGATTTGAGAAGTGAGTCTACTTGAATCAAAAAAATGTGAGAGTTTTGTTCATTAAAACATGGTTGTGTTTGGTCAGTTTATAGAGTTTTAACTTTCTCAGTCACTGACATGTTTATTTTCTTGAAAAAAACACTTAATTGAAATGCTTTCTTTGTAAAGAGAGTCATGCATATTGTGGTTAAGAAAATAAGTTCATTAACTGGCTGCGGTGCTCGGCACCAGTCAGACTAATCCCTGACCGACATCTCAACAACAGTCTTTGAGCCAAAGAGCTTTTGCACGCTCTGTGTACTTTAAATAATGCCACCCTACACAACAGTCGCTCTGTTTCTTGAAGCAGCAGACATTTGCAGTGACCCTTGACCTTTCTGATGGTTTGTTTGCCCTGACAGAGGTTTCTGGATGGGGCGTATGTAAGTCAGCGATGTGGAACTGTGTCTGACCTGCGAGTCAGAGGTTGTGAAGAGGAGTTTATCGAGAGCCCAAATGTGAAAGTGGAAGTGAATGCCACTGTCAGCAGTTCACAGGTGGCACCGAGGGAGATTTCCATCCACCTACGACCAGGTAACAGCTGTCCAGAAACCAAATGTGCCAAAATAAAACCAGTAAACTGATACACAAATGCCCTAGCAACCACCAAGAACTATGGCTGCACAATATTGGAAAAAACGTACATTGCGATATTATGCTTTTCTGCAATTATATATTGCAATATGAAAAAATACAGGGAGTTTCACCAGATGACTTGAATAGCTGAATCATTCTAGAATGATTATGGTGAATTTGTTGGGGAGAGCATCTGCATAGAAAATAATTTTAAAAATTAAAATAAAAAAAAGAGTTTTTTTTAGACTTTAAAGGGTTAGTTCACCCAAAAATGAAAATTGTGTCATTAATTACTCATGCTAATGTCGTTTCACACCCGTAAGAGCTTCGTTCATCTTCTGAACACAAATTAAGATATTTTTGATGAAATCTGATGGCTCAGTGAGGCCTGCATCTCCAGCAAGATAATGAACACTTTCAGATGCCTAGAAAGCTACTAAAGACGTATTTAAAACAGTTCATGTGACTATAGGTTTAACCTTAATGTTATAAGGCGACGAGAATAGTTTTTGTGTTAACTGTGGACGCCTTTCTGTGTTTTATCATATTTACATCCCTCGGGTCTTTTAATCCAAAAGTGTGCTTAATTGGATAAAAACTTATGGATTGTTTATTTCAAATATCTTTTAGAGAGCAGTATTTTTTTCTATTTTTACCTAAAATAGGACGATGTGAGCATTATGGAGTGCTAAATTCTCACGTGTAATTTTTGTCTCATTCATACTCAACGCCAGAGGGCGCCCTTGCGCAGAAAGTCCACAAGTGAGGCTCATGAGTAATAAGTCCAGGAAATCCCTAATATGGCCTGTAGCTGAATAAAACCACAAAAAGCAGATAGAGACATTTTGACTGATTATACATGAAGAGAATTAACACAGCATTGCTACAGTATTATGGTTTATCTGTGTTTTTCAAGCGATCTCTGGTTTTTCGTAAAGGATAATGCATTTTTATAATGCAATGCCAATTGACATAACCTTTATCACTGTATATAAAAATATAAAATAATATAATTTCTTTTTCATTTCTACTTGACTGATAGCAATATTAATTTTTTTTTTTCATTTCTAGAGCCCGACCGATTTATCGGTCTGCAGATATATCTGCATCGGCGTATATGCCGCAGATATGAACATTTGCACCGCGGTTCATCTCAAATGTGACAACGCACTGAAAATAGCAAAGCCTAAAACAGACAGACAGAGTTTCATCTAATGAATGTTTCTGTCGATGGATACACATTCTGGCTTTCCAATACAATACAACAGCGATGATCAAAAAGAGTGGCTCTTCATAAACTTAGTTCACCGTGAGTGCCGTATGCTCGAATATGAGCAGTCATTTACGCCGTCATCACCCGGGTGTAGATAGGTGAGACATGAACAGCACACGTTACTATCTGTGTTTAAACTAAACTCATTTAAGCCTTGCTTATTTAAACATTCAAGAGCAAGACTTGAAAGAACTCGCGTGCGCGCTGTGAGAAGATATGTGTGTGCGCTCATCCTGAGTACAACGTGCAAATACTGAGTTCTCTTTCACTTGAACGGACAAATTCACACAGAAATGATGTCAACATGCCCATTTTGGCGAGTATCCTAGCAAACGTAGTCGGTTATGTTTTAAGTAAACGTATAACAGTCGAGAAATACAAGGCATGTGTATCAGTATCAGTGTATTAGATCAGTGCATTATGTCTTAAAGTGACAGCAGCCTAATATTCCTGCTGTCTGGATGTGTTTTTAATGTGAATCAAACAACAAATGACAAAGAAATCACTCACTGCTCTTGACTGAATAGCTTTTGTAACTTTAATAATGATTAATCTTTACTTAATTTATACAGTGAAGATAATATGCAGTGTTATTTTATATTTGATTATTTTATTCATTTTCTGTATCTGAACTACTGTTAGATACCTGAAAAACCTGCTGTTGCTTGTAGTTTGATTATTTATTCTTATTTTCTTTATTTTTATTTGACAGTTGTCCTATTTCCCCTGAACATAGCACATACCGAACCGTACCGAAACTGTGACCCTAAAAACGTGATAAAAACCAAACTGTGAGTAATTTGTGTATATATATATATATATATATATGCACACACATAAAGAATATTGTCCGATATATTGATATCAGACTTTTTTTACTCCCTAATATCAGTATCAGCCCCCAAAAAACCCATCTCGGTCGGGCTCTAATCGTTACCGTGAATTCTTTTGGCCATGATAACCGTGTAGGGAAGAATCTGATATCATGACACCCCTATTATGACTATAAAACAATAATAAAAAATAAAATAAAAATGAGTATAATAAATATATCTTAATACTAAAATACTCTAAAATAAAAAAATGTATCGATTATTATATGATGAAGCTCTCTCGGCCACCGTACATATCGTAAAATTCGAAATATAGTGTAGTGATGATGTCATTTCCTGTCTTAGGCAGCGAGGCGAGCTTTGTGATTGAGGTGCAGCAGTTGGAACGGTACCCTGTGGATCTGTACTATCTAGTGGACGTCTCGGCGTCCATGCAGGACAACCTGGACCGGCTGAAGACTGTGGGTCTGGCTCTGTCTCACCAGATGAAGGAACACTCAAGCGACTTCAGAGTCGGCTTCGGGTCTTTTGTGGATAAACCGGTGTCTCCGTACATCGACGTGCACCCCTCCAAACTTGTGAACCCTTGCAGGTAAACATACTGGATCTCAGGCTGCAGCAAAACTACCCATAGGAAAGAGCAGTCTCTTTATTAATAACTCTGAGAAGTCTAGTCTCATAATAATGAACTTTTTAAAAAAATATGTCAGCAGTGAGATCACGTCAGAGGACTCAATATGAACTCATATTTCTCAACAAATGATCTGAGCTCTTATATACTCTGAACTGCTTTGCACTCTTACTGTAGGTCAGTGTTTTACTCATGTGTCTATTTTTTATTTTCGACAGAGGTTTTAGGGAAAACATGAGTCCTTAAGTTCTTTTGTAAATATTATTATTACCGTGTATTGCTCTGTGTGCACTTAATGCTTCTGAATTGTGTTTGGCGCAGAATTGCAGTTTTTTTTTTTATAAAAAAGATTATCTTTTACAGATTGTATATCTTGTGAAACTTTTTTTTTGTTGCCTTTTTATGAAGGACATCCTTTTTCCCTGGAACTTTTCTTAACCTTGATAATGACTTTGCAAAATGGCACTGTGAACAGAAAATATTCAAACAAAATATTTGATTTCCTTTTTTAGTAAACTGAGCAAAATATGCATACTTAGGACAATTGTGTTTCAGTTGAGGATTTACTTGGGAGTATTTAACTTAGAAAATAAATAAAAACAGACACAAATGTATCAACTTGAGAAATTGATGAGAAATGTTTGTGCTCAATTGATCTCAGTGTTATTTTAGTAATATTTATATTTTATTATAGTTTTTATTAATATTTTGAATGCTTTTATATTTTCAGTTTTTATTTTAATATAAAAATAGTTTTAATAATTTAGTTTTTTGTTTTAGTAATTTGTGCTTTTGTCATTTTTATTAGTTTTTGTTTTTAAAAAATATTCCTATATATCTTGTTTATTTGTTTGATTATATATATTTTAGTTTTAAAAAGTTTAGAACTTATTATTATTATCATTTACTTTTAATTTTTATTTATTTATTTATTTTTATTGTTTTTAGTGTGCTTTTGTCATTTTTATTAGGTTTTGTTTTTTTAAATATTTCTATTTAGCTTTAATATTTCAGTTTTTAGTTTTAGTACTTTATTTATTTTTGTAATTTTATGTGCTTTATTTTTCTATATAGCTTTAATTTATTTGTAGAATTTATATGCATTTTAGAATGTTTAGAACATATTATTATTATTATTATTATTATTATTATTTACTTTTTTATTATTTTATTTATTTATAGTGTTTTAATAGTGTTGTGCTTTTGTCATTTTTATTAGGTTTTATTTTTTAAATATTAGCTTTGATTTATATGTATTTCAGTTTTTAGTTTTAGTACTTATTTATTTTATTTTTATAGATTTTTTTTGCTTTATTTTTCTATATAGCCTTAATTTATTTTTATTTTAGTTTTAGTACTTATTTATTTATTTATTTATTTATTTTTATTGTAATTTTTTGCTTTATTTTTCTATATAGCCTTAATTTATTTTTATTTTAGATTTAGTACTTATTTATTTTTTATTTTTATTTTTATTGTAATTTTTTGCTTTATTTTTCTATATAGCCTTAATTTATTTTTATTTTAGTTTTAGTACTTATTTTGTATCAGTTAGTTCCCAATGCAACATTTCTAATTTTCATTTACATTTTTTAAGTAGAAATTTTTCCATCTAATATTTATATTTTATTTTATTTCATTTGATTTTATGTCAGTTACTGAGATTGATTTTTAACAGTTTAGTTAACAATAACTGATTGATCTCTTCTGAAACATACACATGAGATACACATGGGAGTTATTTTGCAGGGCAAAAGCAGGAGACGAAAGTCTCAGTTTTCTCTCCATTCAACTCTGAGAAACAATTGAGATATTAAAGAGATCTGATCTATGATTCCTATGGGAAGCTCCAGAGGTCTGATCCCAGGAGTCTAAATCCAGCCTGGGTATCCCGGACTGCATTCCATAGTGATCTCATTCTGACTAGTGTGGGAATATGGTGTGGATGACATGTAGTCTCTCCCTCCCTCTCTGGTTGTAGTGATTACGAGGTCCACTGCAGGCCCGCTCACGGATTCATCCACGTCCTCCCCGTCACAGAGAATATGACAGAGTTCACACGGGTCATTCAGGAGCAGAGGATCTCTGGGAACATGGACACACCTGAGGGCGGCTTTGATGCCATGCTGCAGGCCACCGTTTGCCAGGTAAACCCACCTGTATTTGACTGCATTTCCGTAACATCACATATGAAAAAATATTCGCCAGCACAATACTAAGTTGTGTCCCAAATGATGCTCTAATAATACTCCACCGTGTTGTGTATTAATTTTATACATTTTTTCATCATTAAACATCAGAGTCTGATAATCCCGCTATGTAAGGAAAGCTGCGACAGCTGAGTGCAGCAAGTGTCCAACATTCCACATCATTGGGGTATTTAAAGTGCTTTTTTTTTTTTGGAATATTTGAACCAAGTGTGCCGCACAAGTTCTGAAAAGTGAAGCCAAAACGGTTTGATCGCCCCCAGGTGGCTGGATGCAGTATAGGTCATAAACCCCGCCCTCTCTATGTAATCTAATGGGACGTGAGACAAACTAAACAATCAAATTACACTTCAAATAAATTTTTTTCAAAGATGGTTTCTGTCATTTTATGTAGTTTTTATCACAGTGATGTTAGTTCACGTGTTCTTTTTTTTTTTTTTTTTAATAAGTTTGGGTTTAGTTCGTTATTTGATGCTGTAATGTCATGATTGACAGCTGTGCTTGCGATTGAGTCTGTGGGAGCGGGAATGTGGGCGGGGCCTTGATGCCGTGGCTCCACCTCAGGATCTTTACTGCACAGACTCAGGCTCCAAATGACATAATCTGAGATATTTTGGCTTCATTTTTCTACAGTGGAAGGAGGCAGAGACGCACTGTCCATCTTTTTTTACAGTCCATGTTGTGAGCCATTGCCAGTTGCATAGGTCTGTGAGGGTTTGCAGCATTTTGGGTGCTCTGGATAGTTGCTAAGTGGTTCTTTACTTGCTCAAGCCAAAAGTCCACCCTCAAATCTATTGTGACTGATATTATTTATTTATTTTTAGTATTTATTTATTTTTATTAATGGTGACTGGCACAAGTCAAAAAAGTTCAACATCAAATCTACTTTGAGTGTTGTTTTTTATTTATAAATATTTCGCATTTTTTATTATTATTATTCATTATTATTATGACTTTTTTAAATTATTTTAAGTATTTATTTATTTTGTAATTAATTTTTTAAAATATTATATTTGTATTTTTGTTAGTGGTAAAAGAAAGAAATATTTATTTATTTATGGTTTTTTTATTTAATATTCTTTATTATGATTTGTGTTGATTTGCATATATTTATTTATTTAGTAATTATTTGTAATTAAAGGATTTAATTTTTTAATAATAATATATTTGCATTTTTATTACAATATTATTTTTGTAATTTATTTTTAATATTTTTATTATTTTTTGTATTTTTATTTGTTTTTATTGTTAATATTCTATTTTATAAATAATACTGTTTATTTATCTTTAGTATTTATTTATTTTTTGTTTGATTTTTTTTATTAATATTTATTTTTAGAGTTTTTAGTATTTTTATTTTAATTCATTTATTTTTTTATTGATGTTTAGTTTTGTTTTTTAGTTTTCATTTTTTATTTATTATTTATATGTTGTATATTATTTTTTATTTTTTTGATTGATTTTATTTTTATTAATTTGATTTATTTTTTAATTTATAGTATTATGATTTGTGTTCATTTGCATATATTTATTTATTTATTTCATAATTATTTGTAATTAAAATATATTTTTTAATAATAATAATATATTTGCCTTTTATTACAATATTATTTTATTTCTTTATTTTTATTATTTTTATTCTTATTTTTTTGTATTAATGTATTTATATTTTTATAAATTATACTATTTATCTTTAGTATTTATTTATTGGTTTGTATGCTTTATTTTGTAATATTTATTTATTTTATTTTGAGAGTTTTTAGTATTTTTATTTTTAATTTTTAATTTTTTATTGATTTTTTATTTTTAGTTTTTATTTGTTTTTAGTGTTCATTTTTAATTTATTATTTATATGTCGTATATTTATTATTTATTTTTTATTTTACTTTTGATTGTTTAATTTTTATTCATTAATTTTTTTTAATTTATAGTGTGGTATTATTATATTATATTATTATTTTTTACTATTTATTTATTTTATTTTACTATTTATTTATTACTATTATTTGCATGTTTTATTATCCTCCAAGCGAAGTTATAAATCAGCAAATAACCGCACTCTTTCCTCAAGACATGATTTGAGAAACGATTAATGTAGCGCAGGGCGTTTTACATGTTAATGTTTGACAGTTTGTTCATAACCTTAAGTCATTGCTTGCCTTAGCAGAGACACCAGTAATGATTTGACCAGACCGCTCTCTTTCCTTCTGTGTTTCTGCATATATGGTCTCAGGAATGATTTTTTTTTTAAAATCTTAAAAACTCTGTGTGTTAGCATGACTGTCCCTGTGTCATCAGAACATATTTTCTCTTGCGGTTGCTCTGGAGACTGCATGTCTCAGGTCATTACATCGCCCGCCTTAGCATGGGAATGGGAACAATGCCTGAAGAGTCTATAGAATTACTCCGGACCCACAGCGAGAGAGAACAGCGCATTCATAAAGCTCCCGAAGAGCTGATTCAGCCACATCTCTATCTCATCGGCCTGTTTGCAGAGGATGATGTCATCACTCAGTCATGGGAGGCGAGTTCCTCTTGTAGTGAAGCGTAAGAGCTGCCCAGTAGGAAGACCGGCTTTGCATCAACAAAGCCTCTTTATGGGATCCAACTGTGGAGATCTTTCCCTTGAATTACAGTGT
Organism: Culter alburnus; assembly: GCA_028476615.1. Lineage (NCBI taxonomy): Eukaryota > Metazoa > Chordata > Actinopteri > Cypriniformes > Xenocyprididae > Culter > Culter alburnus. The sequence goes on along the minus strand of JAOTNS010004038.1, from coordinate 397,828 downwards.
GATCTGATAAACAAGCGCTCGAGCAGTGGGCTTGAAAGGTTCTGCTCTGGAAAATGGTCTTGAAGGGGTTTCAGTCTTCACAATGTCCCTCTGAAGCACCAATTCCTCCCTAAAGTCAGAAACTGAAACGAACAAGCATGAAAGAGATATTTGCTTTGGCACGGAGCGCTCTGACCTTGAAACTGATGGGTCTCAGGTGGAATATGCATTTCTACTTTGACTTTCCTTTCGTCCAGTTGTTTTACATGAGTTACACAGACTTCTCGCTGTTCAGTAACTAGAGGTTGTAACTTTAATAAGTAGTTCCTGTTGGCATCTCGTCGTGTTTTTTTTTAGCCAAACATTACTCATCCTGGCAGCTAACGCTCAACCGGTGCAGTTTGTCTGTTAGTAACACAGGCTCAAGTCATTCATTTTAGTATTCATTTATTTATGTTTATTTTTTTGTACTTATTTTTTATTTATTATTTCTTTATTTTAGCATGTTTTACCATCCGGAAAACAAAATCTATAAATCATCAAAGTAACAGTGCTCTTCTCCTCAAGACATGATTTAAGGAATGATTAATTCCAACATTTCTCATCCTGGGAGATAATCGCTCATCCGGTGCAGTTTGTCTTGTATTAGTAAGACAGGCTCAAGTCAAACGAGTTCAACCTCAAGTCTATTATGAGTGATATAATTATATTATTTTATTTTTAATATTTGTATTCTTATTTTTGTATTATTTTTTTATTTGTTTGTTTGCTTTATTCTTATTTATTTTATAAATTTTACTGTTTATTTATTTTAGTATTTATTTATTTTTGTTTGTTTGATTTTTGGTGTTCATTTATTTTAGTGTTTTTAGTATTTAATTTAATTTAATTTATTTTTATTTTATTGATTTTCTATTTATTTTTAATTTATAGTATTTATTTTTTGCATGTTTTATCATGTACTATTTATTTTAGTATTCTATCTTATAAATTTTAGTTTATTTATTTTTAGTATTTATTTATTTTTATTAGTGTTTTTAGAATTTTTTTTATTTTATTTTTAGTATTTATTTAATTGATTTATTTAATTGAATTGATTTAGTATTTATTTGATTTGATTTGATTGTTTTTTTGTTTTTAGTATTTTTTTATTGTTATTTATGTTTAGTTTAATTTATAGTATTTATTTTGAATGTTTTATCATGTACTATTATTTATTTTTTATTATTTTTATTTTTATTATTTATTTTCATTTATTTGATTTATTGTTATTTGTATATATTTGTTTTTAGTATTCATTTTATTTATTTGTTTTTATTTGTTTTATTCATGTATTGTATTATTGATTTGTTTTATTTTTATTATTTATTCCATTTATTTTATTAATTTTATTAATTTATTTATTTTTGCATGTTTTATCATCTGCTGAACAAAATTATAAATCAGCAAAGTAACCTCCTCAATACATCATTTTTTAATTTTATTTTTTATTTTATTATTTATTTATTTTCATTTTATTTCACATTATTTGTAGTATTTATTTTTATTTATTTGATTTGTTTTTATTTTTATATTTGTTTTTAGTATTTGTTTATTTATTAATTTTATTTATTTATATATTGTTATTTATTTGTTTTATTTAATTTTATTATTTATTTATTTATTTATTTATTTCAACCAACCCTAATCAAACACACCTGAAAATCAGGTGTTCATGGTATAACAGGTAAGTGTGTTGGAGCAGGGTTGGAGCTGAAGTCTGCAGGAAGGTAGTCCTCCAGGAGCAGGGTTGGCTACCCCTGATTTAATTCAAACATTACTCATCCTGGCAGCTAAACGCTCAACTGGTGCAGTTTGTCTTGTATTTGTAACACAGGGCAGATGTATGCTGAATATGACGTAATCCTCTGACTGCTGAGTATACTCTAATCCAAACACACACTCATCAGTTTTGTAAACCCTGATTCATTTCTGCAGAAAGACATCGGATGGCGACCAGAAGCGAAGCATCTGCTGTTGGTTATGACAGACCAACCTTCTCATCTGACTTTGGACAGTAAACTGGCCGGTATCGTGGTTCCTCATGACGGCCGCTGCCACCTAGAGGATAATATCTACTCTCAAACTACTAATATGGTAAGAAAAACTATGCACAAAACACCAGATGCAAAGTTGGTGCTCAGAGAGATGATGGATGTTCAGTTCTGGTCTGTGACGAGTGACGTGTCCCAAACCAGTTTCATCTCTCTATTTCCTCAAAGATTCCTTAATTTTTTCGGTATCTATCAATAAAAGAGGTAAATACTGTAAAACCAAATGCATCAAAACATACAAAAGCAATACCACGGTACAGTGATGTTATCAAATGGTAATAACAAAATACTTTACTGATAATGACAAAATGATAAGAAATGTTTCATGAGCAGCAAATCAGCATATTAGAATGATTTCTGAAGGATCATGTGACACTGAAGACTGAGGATGATGCTGAGGGTCTTTTAAATTGTAATAACAAAGGGACTTTTCAAACCTTTTGAGCATTGTATTACCACAGTACCATATCCAAAAATCATTTAAATATTTGTTGATATTTACCATGATTATCATATCAATACCATGCATGGTATTTTAAAGAAAAAATATGTTTGTACATTTTATATCCTGTGTTAACATGTGTTTGTCATGATGAATTACCAATGGAAAACTTCACAACAGATGTATTTTCTGAAATTGCACACATATTTGGCTCCACACTGCTTCTATCAGCACCAGAATCTGTGATTTCTTAACAAGCAATAGCATATTTTTGTTGCTGTCGTTGTTTTTAGGAGCACCCAACAATCGGTCAACTGGCAGAGAAACTTCTAGATAACAACGTTTACTCCATCTTTGCGGTGGACCAGGTGCAATATCAGTGGTATGAGGTAATTCCTCTCCCACACCATGAGTTTGGGTGTTGCCCTCTACAGAAATCAATCCATTTTGAAATAGTGATTTCAAGAATGCAGTCACTGATTTATAGGAACACACACAGTGATTTCAGTGACAGTAATGCTGCTTTAATAAATCGGTAATACTTTACAATAAGGTTTTGTTTGTTAACATTAGTTAAAGGCGTCATGCTTTATTATTCTAATATGTTCCTTGAGTTTTCCATGTGATGTAGCTGCTGTCAGATCCAACACAGTCGGCTGCTTCCTCTGTCAACAGAAGTTTCTTTGCGAACTCTCCATTACATTGTGCCTCATTTACAAAACAATCTGCTCCGAACAAACATACATTAAAATACTGAACACAAATCTGTATACTGTATCAGTGTAGACAGCATCAGTAATTATAATGGATTCTATTTGCTTTTGACGCGACGCTCGCGTCCGATGTAGTCAAATGTCAGCCGTTAAGCGACTGAGCGACAGTGGGCGGGGCATATGTGGGCGGGGCAAGTTCAGATGCAAAAGCCGCTAAACGCCACCTTCGTCAAAATGAGATAATGAGATTGAAAATGATATAACGATGCACAGCTACCTGACAAATATTCTTACAGATATCTCTCCGCGTGAGGAAGATCCGTTTAGATCCACTCTGACGGACAACAAAAAACTCCCTGAAACTTCCTAACTCTTCCATCCAGATAGTGGTATTCTCTGTTTCTACTGTTATTTTTATTTCTTATGCGTTACATTTTTATTATTATGTATTTGGTTCTTCTTTATATAATGCACTTTGAATCACCATTGTGTACGAAATGTGCTATACAAATAAAATTGCCAATAAAAAATTAACAATTGCCCATATTGAGCGAATGCTCTTCGCACATAGTATACGTTCATCAAACACAGCGTCAGCCCATTCAGAATAACAGTTCGTTGACACTTCCCTTGTCAGCAAAAGCCTCTAAGTCCACAGAAGAACCAATCGGAAGACGCAAATCGAATCATATGATTTCAAGATGAATGACGTGTGCTTATGAGCCGGCTTTCAATTGCTTTTTATCATGTTTTGTCCATCAATTACAGTGGCGATGACAGGATTTCGCGAGTAGCAAGTAAACACAACAGTGCTCCTTTTTGCTGTAAAACTGACAGAAACTGACGTTTTACTGTCTTCTTGTCCAAAGAGGTGGACTTGGAGGTTTTTGCAAAAAAAGCACATATGGACTTTTGTTGTAAAATTTGTTAAATACCAATAAAGTGACATTTTTGAAAATAAGGCATTTCAATAACTGACTAATAACCTTTTCATTGCCATTAAAGTGAAATTACTAAACCTAAACATAGGAGCCTGGCAAAAAAAGCTCATTTAAAGGGTTAGTTTACACAAAAATGAAATTTCTGTCATAAAGTACACACCCTCATTTCGTTCCACACCCGTAAGACCTTGGTTCATTTTCGGAACACAAATGAAGATATTTTTGATGAAATCCGAGGGTATCTGATCCGCACATAGGCAGCAATGTCATTGCCCTTTTGAGAAAGGTAGTTAAAAACATGGCAAAACACAAAAATAATGACTTTATTCAACAATTTTAATCGCTGTCACACATAGTGAACTCAGTGCAGGCTTCCGTGTTTGAATGCCGGCTCATTATTGGCCGGATCCTGTGTCAGCATCACATGCATATGTCGTGCTACTCACGTGTTCAGCTTTGGCCAATACTGAGTTGGCATTCGGACGAACTACTGTAGTCACGTTGACTATCTTAACAATATTTTAACCTATTTCGCTGCCTGTGTGGATCAGATACCCTCGGATTTCATCAAAAATATCTTAATTTGTGTTCCGAAGATGAACGAAGATGGGTGTGGAGCGACATGAGGGTGAGGAATTAATGACATAAATTTCATTTTTGGGTGACTAACCCTTTAAAAGAAAAGATGTCATATGGACTTAAAGGTTTTTGCATGTGAGCTCTTCAAATATTCAGGATTAAATGCAACTTAAACTCTATTTACAGAATCAGTGACAGGATGTCAGTTACCACAAAAATAGTTTTAATTCATCCCTAAGTTTATACAAATTATTTTACTGTAGAGCTTAAGTTGTGTTTTAAAAGGCCTAATTGTTTCCTCTTAACAGGATCTACTGGACCTGATTCCTGGAAGTTATGTGGGCCGACTGTTTCCTAAAGCATCTAATCTTAAAGATTTAGTAGTTCATGCCTACAAGGTAAACAACATTACTTTCTCTTTCACTTGATAACTCTTTATGCTTTCCATCCACTCAAGGACAATTAGACGAGCAGGAAAAAGTCCCTGAAGATTTCGAAACGCTCACAGTGGGGATTTCAGTTTACATTACTGTTTATGAGTTTCAGTTCAGCAGAAAAAACACCGGCCTTGATTCCGGAATCTGTTCCGGCATGCGTCTAAGGAGAGGAATAATCCTGCCGTGGGCACAACAATGCATTGTCCTCCTCAAAATCCACTGATCCCAGTGAACAGAAGCCTGCTTTATAAACGGCCTCTGATTACTGAGCCAAAAATGCTGCGAGCTCCAATCAGCGAGCAGCACAAAGCTGCTATTTTTAGCCTGTCCTTTTCCCCGTGAACCTGCTTATACAAGGCGGATCATACACTCTTGAAAAAGATTCTTTATTGGCATCGATGGTTCCATTCAGAACCTTTAACAGTCATGGAATCTTTTCATTCCACAAAAGGTTCTTTATAGTGGAAAAAGGTTCTTTAGATGTTTAAAATGTTCTTCACACTAAGAAAAACTGGTTCTTTTAAGGTTCTTTGGGGAACCAACAATAGTTCATCTATGGCGTCACTGTGAAATTCCCCCTTTGAAACCTTGATTTTTAAGAGTGTTGGTTGAGACAGTGGGTCTTTCTGAGCTACTCTCCTCTCTCTCTTTTTCCTGTCCGTTTCTCTTGCAGAAGCTGCTGTCAGATGTGGAAGTGCAGATTGATGTGGAGGATGGTCAAGCTCACCGGTTCTGGGTGAACGTGACAACCTTTTGCCCCGATGGATCCTCTGTTTCTGGAAACACAAAATGTTCCAGCGTTCAGCCTAAACAAACAGTACGAAAGCCTTCAATGTCGATACATCTGTTTTCAGTACAGGGAACAGAGATGCTGCGTTTGATATCAGAAATGCTCAAATTAAAAGAATAGTTCAGCCAAAAGTATTATTTATTTACCCTGTTTTTTTATTGCTCAAAACCATATGATTTTTTTTTTTTTTTTTGCTGAAAATTCAGCCTTGATCACAGGAATAAATTACAGTTTACAGTATATTCACATAGAAAATAGTTCATCTTAAATAGTATTTCTCGGTTTTTACTGAATTTTGGCATCAAATAAAAGCAGCCTTGCTGAGCAGAAGAGACTAGTTTCAAAAACACCCTTCTGACCCCAAACTCGTCATTTAAAGCCATTTTGTGAGAGACATACAGAATTTTAAGTCATTATTTGCTGTAAATCTCAGCCTCTGCCATAACTCTCAAATCTCATTTGCATTCGTGTAAATTTAAATATGCACCAGATTTAATGTCAGTAATGCAAAGCACATTGGTTCTTGTGTCGTAACATGCTTTGGGTTACAACATTTATGATGCTTCAATACTTTTTTGGAGTAACCAAATCAAGTGACAACTAATCAAATAGAATAGCGAATGTTAGCCATTAACAGTTAACGCTAGATTGTGAGTGGAAGTAGATTGTTTGGAGCTTTTAATAACGGGTAGCTAGCTAGCAAATTCACACAAATGAATCATTAAACAACTGTTGGTTTACAACAATTCGCTTACATTCATATACAGCAGTGTTGTTGCCAAGTCTGCGGTTTTCCCACAGAATTGGGCTACTTTTACACTGTTGCCGCGGGTTGATTTTCATGTCCGTGGGTTGAAGTGACCCCAAATAACATAATATATGTAGCCCCTGGAATGTGAAATTTACCAGGGGAACCCCGCCAAAAATGCGATTTTACCCCCTGGAACATGATTTTTACCATGGGACCCCGCCCCGAAATGTGATTGGGCTAATTTTGATTAGCAACTGGGCGGGTTTTATTGTGAAAACCTGGCAATCCTGATATATTATACTTGATTAGTATTTTCAGACGTTTCAGTGTGGATGAGCAACTTTTGGAAAACGTTAGTGTGGGAGCGTTTTGAAATGAAAACGCCGTTTTCAAATGTATCCGAATGAATGTACCTAAGGGTACGCGTTCACAACAACGATGTACTAAAAATGGAAAATTGCATTTTTCACGTACAGACAACAATCCTCATTCACAAGGATCAGTGAAAACGACATAAAACGCTATTATACTGCCAGGCCAGTAGATGGCGATGTCACTTTGTAAAGAAACACACACCTATAGACTGAACACGTAATACGCATGATGTTTTCCGTTTTCAAAAGTTTGTTTTCATGTCTCCAAAAACGCAGTTTCGTGTAAATGAACGGCCAAAACGCATAATGCTGGGTACACACCACAAGATAATCGGACTGATTGTGGGCCAGTTTTTCCCCTTCCGACAATCCGTAATGTCCCGATTAGCTTGCTTGTTCTACAGATTATCTTATCAGATTTTCCTGTGGTGTGAGTTGTGTTGAGTCAAATGCACTAGGTCCAAAATCCATCAGAAATCCTGATGTGTGGTGGGAACCCCGAGGACAAACGCGCGCACGCTTGGAGATTATCACATGAAACGAAACAATATCCAATCAGAAAGCGAGCTGACAGAAGCATAACAAACACAGTCATCACAGTCACAAAATTAAATGGATTTGGACAGCAGAGAAAGAGGATCAGCTTGTCGATTTGTGGCAACAGCACGAGTGTTTATACAAATGCCAAATACCAAAATCATTTATCAACCAAATACGTCCTGAAGTGATTTCCCGTTCACAGTCGGGACTCTGGTTGAAAATCTGTTAGTGTGTGGTGTGCTGTGTTTGTCACATCACGGCACACCACACACTATAGGAGCAAAACGGTTAAATCTAGCATTTTTTGTCCTCTTGTTTGTGGTCTCTCACATTTTGAAAATCAAGTTTTCAAAAATCTTTTAGTCTGTACCCAGCATTAAACGTTTTCTATGTTTAGTTCAAAGCGGTGACGTGTAAACGGCCCTTCAGTCAGTGAGTGAAGGTTTCTTTTGTTCCATGGCAGTGACCCCATGAGAAAATAGTCCAAGCTAATGGAAGTAATTACTCTGTGCTGCACTGTTTACAATGCCACAAATTTATAAGCTGTTTTATATGATCATGTGACTTGTGTTGAAATATCCAGCCTATTAGGAACACGGCAGAGAGACCGCAAATCCACATATAATGGTTTTGCTCCATAGTTAGGATTAGATTTGAACATTTTCTGAAGAAATCCTGAGAACACCCTTGCATCATGGTGGTGGGTTTTGCTCAAGAAATCATTACTCACATTTTCTTCAAGGAATATATAAATGTAGTTTTATATACGCTGCCATTCAAAAGTTTGAGGTCAGTATTTTTTTTTCTTTTTAAAGAAATTAATATTTCAGCGAGGTTGCATTAAACTGATCAAAAGTGACAGTAAAGATATTTATAATGTTATAAAGGTTTTCAGTTTCAGAATGAGATATTTTATTTTTAAAAAGTCTGTTTTTGTCGCCAAGCGTTATCTGCAGCGTGCGTCAGTAGTTTTTGTTCTGTGTTTGTCTCTTCTCAAGGTTTTCTTCAAAATCACGGTCGGGATGAGCTCCTGCCCGGCGGCGGGTGAAGATCAGGAGGTTCTGATGTCCGTGAGGCCTGTAGGATTCAACGAGTCTGTTACCGTACGGATCCGTCAGGTCTGTGGGTGTGGCTGCACTGAGAGGGGCCGTTGTCATGACGACCTGAATCCCTGTTCCACAGAGACCGGCCCCGGCTCGACGGACAGCTGTAGAGAGGACAGAACCAAACCTGTCTGCAGCGGAAGAGGAACTTGTAAATGTGGGACATGTGTGTGTGATGCTAGCAGATTGGGGAACATCTACGGAAAGTTCTGTGAGATGGACGACTTCTCATGTCCATACGAGAGAGGCCTGGTGTGTGGAGGTGAGTGAGAGATATAGGTCTTATATTTAGATGTATGTCAAAACTGGAATTAAAAAATTACTCTCTTAACTAGGGGTGATCAGAATCTTACACACACATACACACATATATGTATGTAAATAAATATATTTATATGTAAAATTAGGTAATTTGGTAATTTCCATTATATTATATTATATTATATATTATATTTATTATATTATATTATATTATATTATATTATATTATATTATATATATATATTTATTATTCACTTCCACTCACCCCCGAAAAAATATTTTATATAAAGTCTGGGATAAAAAACTTGAAGTGACCCCAAATAACATAATTTTTAGCCCCTGTAATGTGAAATATATATATATAATACCCTAGCAACCGCATATAGAACAACCTAGCAACCACCCCGGATACCCTAGCAACCACATAGCAACACCCTAGCAACCAACGAGGACCCCTTAGCAACCGCATAGCAACACCTTAGCAACAACCCCGAGTACCTTAGCAACCGCATAACAACACACTAGCAACCACCCTGAGTACCCTCGCACCACATAGCAAATTAAAATCTATCTATCCATCTATCTGTGTACCTATCTAGCTATCTATCTAGCTTTTAAAACTACAATTCTAAAACTTAAACTATTTCAAACTGAAAAGCTTCAAAATACTACCAACTTTTAAAACTTCTTCAAACTTTCTGGCTAAGCTTTCAAGCCAACTTAAAGTGTCTACAAACTTTTTAATAGTATTATATTTACTTCCACTTACCTCAGAAAAAATATTTATATAAAGTTTGGAATAAAAACTGTTTTATATTAATTAATCAGTGGTAATTTAAATTTTTGGATCACATAAATTTTTCTTTTTTTTGGTGGGGAAAGAATATTTATATAAAAAGGTAAAAATTAATTTTCTTATGTTATGTAACAAATGTTATAATGTGTTTTTATATATATATATATATATATATATATATATATATATATATATATATAAATTTTAAAAATTCTTATATAAATATATAAAATATTGTAAAATATAATTTTGAGATTTAAAAAAAAGGTGAATATATTAAATTAATTTTTTGGACAATCCTGTAAATAAAAACCTTACAAATGAAAGATACTCATTATCACATTTTATTTATTATAAGTAAATAAATAACAGAAAAGTCTCTAGAATGGACACATTTTTACTGGTGTATATATTGTCATACAAATGCATGTTTTTTCTTCCGTGTTCAGGGCACGGACGGTGTGTTTCAGGTGAATGTGTCTGTCTTCCTGGCTGGACGGGTGAGACCTGCAGCTGTCCCGTCTCCACAGAGAGCTGCGTGTCAAACGATGGGTTGATCTGCAGCGGCCAGGGAAAGTGTGTGTGTGGCAAGTGTGTATGTGACGACCCGCAGCGATCTGGAACGTTCTGTGAGAAGTGCCCCATCTGCTACAGCTCCTGTCAGTCTCACTGGTAACCGCTGCTTCTCTTTTGTTGAAGAACGCTGTCACTGAATGATTAGAACACCTGTCATTCACACAATTAAACGCTCACTATAGATCAAAGGTAGTATTTATACCTTTCTAAAGGGGCGGTCCGGTCTTTGTATTCTATTCACTTTCATTCATGCGCATGTAAAAGAGGGAGTGTAAGCAAATGTGTAGAGGTTTTGTCTTCCGCTGCATGCAAAAGTTGAACTCAGAACTGTGAGATTTAAATAATAAAAATGTTAGAGGATATAAACTCTTGGCTCAATACAAATTTTAAGTCATGCTAAACTTTAAGTATGCAAAATTATATCAGAACTGAAATTGCACATGCAATGTGAAGAGGTTGTGTAGCTCACTACTTTATTGTTGAATACTGCATTCTGTTGTTTCACATGCAACTCTTCAAAATAGTATACAGTATATGTAGTATGCAGTACACTTGTATTCCATTCCGAGCATAGACAGATAGTTGGCCATGCCTAACTTTATCTATTAAAAATAATTAGCTATATTCAGAATAGAATACAAGCATACTGCATACTACATGTTCTGTATACTATTTTGAAGAGTTGTGTGTAAAACAGTATGCCGTATTCAGCAATAAAGTAGTATGCCACACAACCTTTTCACATTGCATGTGTAATTTCAGTCATAAAAGAATACGAGTGTACTGCATACTGCACAGCATATAATGTATACATTTTTGAAAAGCTGTATGCAAACAACAATGCAATATTCAAAATCAAAGTAGTATGCCACACAGCCTTTTCACAATGCATGTGTAATTTCAGTTGTAAAATAATTTTGCATACTTGGTTTAGCATGATTTGTCTATATTCAGAATGGAAAATGAGTGTAGCTGCATACTGCACAGCATATACTGTATACAAGTTTTAAGAGTTGCATGTGAAACAGAATGCAGTAGTTGACAATAAAGTGTTATGCTACACAAGCTCTTCACATTGCATGTGAAATAATTTTGCATACTTAAAGGTGCCGTAGAACGTCTTTTCAAAAGATGTAATATAAGTCTAAGGTGTCCCCTGAACGTGTCTGTGAAGTTTCAGCTCAAAATACCCCATAGATTTTTTTTAATTAATTTTTTTAACTGCCTATTTTGGGGCATCATTAACTATGCACCAATTCAGGCTGCGGCCCCTTTAAATCTCTCGCTCCCCGCCCCCCCCGAGCTCTCGACTATAAGTGCAGTTATACAGTGCATAAACAAAGTTCACACAGCTAATATAACCCTCAAATGGATCTTTACAAGATGTTCGTCATTCATGCTGCATGCATGCATCGATTCCTGTGAGTAAAGTATTTATTTGTATGTTTACATTTGATTCTGAATGAGTTTGAGGCTATATGCTCTGTGGTTAACGGCTAATGCTACACTGTTTCGAGAGATTTATAAAGAATGAAGTTGTGTTTATGAATTATACAGACTGCAAGTGTTTAAAAATGAAAATAGCGACGGCTCTTGTCTCCGCGAATACAGTAATAAACGATGGTAACTTTAACCACATTTAACAGTACATTAGCAACATGCTAACGAACATTTAGAAAGACAATTTACAAATATCACTAAAAATATCATGTAATCATGGATCATGTCAGTTATTATCGCTCCATCTGCAATTTTTTGCTGTTGTTCTTGCTTGCTTACCTAGTCTGATGATTCAGCTGTGCACATCCAGACGTTAATACTGGCTGCCCTTGTCTAATGCTTGAACATGGGCTGGCATATGCAAATTTTGGGGGCGTACATATTAATGATCCCGACTGTTACATAACAGTGTTATGTTGAGATTCGCCTGTTTTCCAGAGGTCTTTTAAACAAATGAGATTTATATAAGAAGGAGGAAACAATGGAGTTTGAAACTCAACATATGTCTTTTCCATGTACTGAACTCTTGTTATTCAACTATGCCGAGGTAAATTCAATTTTTGATTCTAGGGCACCTTTAAAGTTTAGGCTATGTTTGAATGGAATACGAGTGTACTACACACTACACGTACTGTATAGTAGGGGTGTGATGAGATGACTGACAAGACCATGGTGGAGGATTCGTTGCACAGCAGAGCCTATAAGCATCTGATAAATGTCTTATCTTGTAGAATTCACACTCAGCACAGCCGCTCCCTATTCAGAGTATGCGCGCTTGTGAAAGCGAAAGTAAACCGCGAATTCAAACACAATTTCAATATCTCTCAATATGAAAGCTATCTTCGGCTGTGTAGTTGTAACCATCTCTATGGTCTCTATTTGATTACTTTGAATATTGAGAGAGTACTTGATTATGGTTGCACTTAATAAGACTAAAAGAAAATTTTTATTAA